>JAPYZE010001292.1:0-24015 GCA_030522805.1 Leptomastidea abnormis | reverse complement strand
CTAAAAGCACGTAAATAACATTACTCTCCTCTAGTTCGCTGTTTGGCCACGCGGCCAGATGGGAGGCGCTAGCGGTTGAGTAACAATCCCAATAGCCTTGCAGTTGCACACCCACACATACACTTTTACACACACTTACACAAACATGTAACCAGACGCACAAAGAACAAAGATTGAAAAGCGAATAAGAAACAAAGAGAGGGATATAGATAGGAGCGATGGTTGTATGTATATGTGTGGGTGGGTGGACAGAAGTTAATGCAACCGAGACAAAGGAAGCGTTATTATAAAGAAGAAAAAAAAAACATTTGTACGACAACAATTTAATCAAATGTAATGATGCTTGGACCCGGGGTTATTATGCTTGATTATGTATATAATTAATATAGCTATATCGGAGTTGAGAGATGCGTTACACATAAAAGGTATGTACTACAAAACAAAGATATAGGTCCTCGTCCTTGATGGTCAATTTTTTTTCTCGTTATTTAAAAATATATAATGAGTCCTGTGGGTTTCCTTTCGATACCTTAAAATATATATTAATATTATATCGGTAATAACAAATCCAGTTTGTAAAAAACCAAAGTCAGAAATGGAGTAAAAACAGAATTAAAAATAAAAAAAAAATTGATGAAGGTAAAAAGAGAGAGAGAGAGAGAGAGAGAAAGCTGCTGCTGCTTCGCAAAGGTATGCGTGCGCATCCGTATATATTGATATAGGTATATAGGTATATAGGTATAGGTGTGTACAGAAAACGATGTGCGCGCGCGTTTTGCTGCCGCGCAAAGGTGAGGAGGATGAAGAGGAGGAGGAAAGAGAAGAGCAAGAGAACAAGCAGAGAGTATGTGCGGTGGGCAAAATAAGGGGCATTGTCGTCGTAGTACTATACGGAGGGACGACTAGTGTAAATACGCATATTATATATTATATATTGTAGCTGCCTGTGCTGCGAGTATCAAGAAGAAGAATAAGTAGCATCAGTTGCAGTTTTGCTCCGAACGACGAGAAAGAGGAGCATAGAAGATTGTTTTGAGATTGTGCCTTTTTTTATACCTTAATTATTTTATATTACATCTGAGGATATACGATTTTGCTGTAAAAGGTGAGGAATAGTTCATTTCAAGTATTTCTTTTTATATTTTCTTACCTATACCTACTAAACGCGAAATGATCTCAGACTCGCCGGCTATACGAGGACAACACGAGTGTGTGGTGTATATTTTGTTCGCTTTTGCGCGGGCGCGCGCGTGAATTTGTGTGTGTTATAATGTGTATAGGTATGTGAGAGTGGCTATTTTATACGTTGGGGAAAAAAAGGACGAGGGAGGAAGAGAAGGAGAAGGAGGTATAGTAGTAGTAGTAGTAGTAGTAGCCGGTACTCTGCTGCTCCTTTCTTTTATACTTCGTTTCTCTGTCTTTGAGTTTAGCCCTTCGGCAACGTTCGTACATACTTATACATCGAGGACGCGCGGAATTTTCCGGATAGTATATAGGATATAAATATATACCTATTGCTGGTAGCTGACAAGTATTTTTTATTTTTCTTTGTATAATTTTCATCTATGGCCTTATAAGCTGCTTTGTTCTGGCTACATTTTTATATAAATAAGGTAATAAACAAGAGGTTGTATATTAATATTTGTTGCGCGATTTTTTTTTTTTTTTTTCATTAATTTTGGTACAATCGTTACAGATGTTTGATAAGAACGAATAATTTAGGCTAAAATATAAATATACAAACATATTGTTTAATATTGAAGGAAAAAAAAAACAATATGAGGTGTATGTTCTCTTAAAAATATATATATATATATATATAGCGCACTTTCTTTCTCTCTCGCTTTTACTCTCGTCAAGGCCAGGTGTGTGTGTGTCGTACAGTTTGCACAGTTGCATCGTTAGTGCACAATACTTATACGCGCGCGCTTACGATGAATATGACTGTGTTTCTGTGTGTGTATATGCAAGGTGAGACAAAAAATTGAATGCAGTATATTTAAATATAATATTTTTATCTTACTCTTGATGCTATTTAAGGAAATATTATAATTTGTCATCGTTAACGCTTATCGCTTTGCTCTAATTATCTCTTTATAGAAATAAGTAAATAAAACAAATTTTGATTGTAATTCGATGGCTAGTCACTATAAATAATTAAGAAATTGTTTACTTTTTTATTTACTATTATTTTTATTATTTAGAAATTCGGAGTTTATAATTGATCGGTTTAATATTTCTTTAATAATAATATATGTTGATTTTTTTGATAATGTTATAAAATTTAATAATTGTAAAAATATTTTTAAACCGTCGCGCTTTTTTATTTGGGAGGGGAGAAAAAAAAAGAGTTTGTTTCCATATTGAAAAAATCGGAGCAGTATTTGGAGTTAAGTTGGCATAATGACGGTAATGATGGTCAATTACAGTAAATAAACGTCATGTTTTACATTATTTTATTGTTTTTAAATATAAGATTAAATATTTAATTAAATAATTTGTTTATTTATCAGTTTGTTATTTTAATAAACATTAATTTCAGGAATTTATTTATTCGATCTTAAATCTATTAGATTTTTTTTAATTACCATTTTTAGATCGATAAAAAAAATTTTTATTTATAAATAGATAGATCAAAATCGTTTCTTGACATGAAATTGGATATGCAATCAAAGTATTTTTAAAACATAACAAAAAAAACAAATAATAATCAGAATTAATAATAAAAATAAATTTAAATTACACTTATTATTGAAAGTATTTAAAAAATGTCGCTACATTAACACTTTAGCCAAACTCATATTTACACGTGTAATGTAAACAATAAGAATTCAAACCAATATATAAGTCGAATTCTGACCGTCACGTGCTTCGTCAAGCTATTATCCTTTCCTATCTTTCTCCATCTGCTCCGAAAAAAATATCGCACATTTATATATTGTAAGTTGTATCGTGGAAGATTGCAGGAGTAGGGAGAGAGATAGAGAGATAGAGAGAGAGAGAGAGAGAGAGAGAGCAAAGTGAAAGGAGAGCGCAAAAGTGAAACAGATGCGATCAGCAGCATCAGGGGGGGGGGGAGGAGGAGGCGAGATTGGCGAGAAAGATCAGCAACGCGGCGTTGGCGGCGCACTTGCAAAAAAGCGCGAGGGATATCTGCGCGATAGCTATATAGAAAAAGAGAGAACACATTATAGATATAAGAGCAAGAGAAAAAGAAACATATATGCAAGGGGGGTAAACTGACTGTAGAGGTATATATATCTATATATAAGCATATATGTATGCATACAATATATACATATATACAAAGCATGTAAGGTAAAGCAAGATAGAGTCAATGCATACATATATATCCAATATATGAACGCAGCAGCAGCACGGGATTCCACGCGTCTCTCTTATATGTATACATATAGGTATATATACATATGTATATTGTATAGTATTGGCCTCTCTCTCTTTCATGACGTCGTCGTCTCAATGGCCGTTCTCGCGTATACACACGCTTTTTAACAGCCCCTTGCGCGACGATATTAATCGCGGTCCTATATATTATAAGCTACCGTGACAACAGAGAGACGGCGGCAAGATTATAGGCGAGCGATAACGTAACGGATCATCATCTGACGAATCGATCTTACCTATAAAACGCGCGCGCTGTGTGATACATATATATATGTAGGAAAACCAAAGATTTTTCTCAAAGGGAGGGGGCCCGGTTTTGGTTAACCAAACGTACGGAGAACGAACGGTATTATATGTGTATGTGTATATATATTATGTGTGTGTACCATCATCATAATCCGTCAAGGTTGTGAATAAAGTTATATTATATATTGTATAAAAAATCAGGTGCTGTTTTCTGCTGTAACAATAATAATAATAATAATAATAATAATAACCAAAAGTGCTGCTATAATCCGGGTCATCAGAAATTATTATATATATGTATCTCGCGTTTTAAAATTGTAAATAGAAGTAATTCTCCCGGTAGCACGTATAATAAATAATTAAAGTGGAGAACGTGTGAGTGCGGGGGCTGCTGCTGCTGTTAGTTGACGCCAGCAGGATAATATCAACGCGTCTCCTCTCCCCCTCCTCCATTAAAAGGACCTAAAGGTCACGTCAGACTGCATCTCTCTTTTATAAAAGAGCGGCAGGCTATACTGTGCCTGCAATTGAAAACTATTGCTCTGGAGCTACCGTTGGGACTGAGGCTTGGGGCCGATGCTGGCCGGAGTATGGGTTCAAAGAAGCACAAGAAGCACAAACGCGAACGTCACGAAGGTGAGAGAGAGAATGAGAGAGAAAGATAAGTAAAAAAAGAGAGAAAATGAGTACAGCGTGGGTGCACGATTCTCTTATAGTTTATAAATGATGATGCAGCTGCAGCTGTGTATATATATAGAGATATTGGAAGTATACAGTGGGTATATATAAGGCAAGGGGAAAAACTATAGGTATAATATATTGTTACAACCCGCGCGCGGCCGCAGGGACGATCAGTCAGCGTCTGGTCCGCGAATCCGTACACGTATACACACACCTCTAACCGTATACCGCGCATAAGTATTCACACGAAGTTCAACGAGAACGAACGAGCAAGAGCGAGACGCTGCGAATATATATACATATATTATATCTCATCTCGCTCTCGCGTTGCGCGCCGTTTTTCTTGCCCTCTCTTCTTCCTTCCTGTCTTCCGCTTCTCGTCCATCGTCCGGCCCTCTTCTCTTTTATTCTGCCCTGCGCCTTCCTCCTGCCGCCTCAACCGCGCCTGTCCATAAATCCTAGTGGCCAGCTGACTCTGCCGCTGCTACTGTAAGTATATTAGCTACAAACAAATGACCCTTTTGACGCTTCTTTTACTCCCTTGATTCTTCTTCCCTTACGTTACTTGGCTTTGCCTATTTTTTTTTCCTTCGCTTTTCCTCGTTTTAGTCAGTCAACGGTAGGGCGCGACGTCTACCGACCGACTTCCGGATTCTTACAGCTAAGACTTTCATTTTCTCTGCCTCCCTTATAAAGTTTATAGGATTCCTTCAAATGGAGTCTGTGCTCTAACAATCCTTCAGGAAAAGATTTTTGGTTTGAAAGTAAGTCAGGATAGAGCGAGGAGTGCTAAATGTACACATAGAATATGTTGAGCATTATATTGACTAAAGTTGATAAATAATTGAAAAATAAGTACAGTTATCATACTGAAGGTAACGATAGAAAGATAAGGGTGTTGAGTGGGATAGTTTAAAAGACAATCTATTATTCGACTCGCAAAAAATAACATTTAATGCATTATCTTTATGGTCTATTTAACATAGAGATTTATGGTTAAATAAAAATTGTATATTCTTTAATCAATATATATTTTTATTGTACATTTAACTAATAATTAACTATTTTATCTAATTTAGATAATTTTTTATTACAGCTGAAGGCCTTTACTCCACACCAGAGAAGCCCCCAGCTTTAAAATTAATATTAAAAGTTGGCGGTAATTGTGGAACTCCAGAACACGGCAGTGATTCACCAAACCAAACAGCAATGTTGTCACAACATTATCAGCATCAACTTGGCTTTAACTATTCTATAACACCAGGAGATCAAGAATATGACAGATATCTTAGTCACAAAAAATTAAAGAAGAAGAAAAAAAAGAAAGATAAGCGACACAAACATCACCATAAAGATAAAAAGAGGAGGAGAGAAGAATCGAGTCAAGAATCAGTCGGTGATGGTGATGAAAGTATGGTGGAAGTGCCCAAAAAGATTTTAACTAATAGTCAAGCCTTACCAGCAAGACCTGTTATATCTAATGAACCAAAAAGTTCAAATACTTCTGTTACCAGTGGCTTATCTCCTCACAGAGAACCACGTACTTGTGTTCTTAGAAAAATTGCAGAAAGAACGCCTCTTCAGCGATTGCTTGAGCATTTGCTAAGGTAAATTATTTTTCACTATTTGCTGCTTTATCTTTTTATTGATTAAAAATTTTAAAAATGTAATGTTTACTTTTATTTAGGTCTATGGAAAAACGTGATCCTCAACAATTTTTTGCATGGCCTGTCACAGACAACATAGCTCCAGGCTATTCAACAATCATCACAAATCCTATGGATTTTAGCACAATTAAACAAAAAATAGATGATAATAATTATCAAAATCTCAGTGAGTTTGTAGGTGACTTTAAGCTTATGTGTGATAATGCAATGACGTATAACCATCAAGATACAATTTACTATAAAGCAGCAAAAAAGTTACTCCATGTTGGTCTAAAAATGGTTACGCCAGATAAATTAAAACAATTAAGATCAGTTTTGATATACATGCAAGATTTAACAAGAGAAGAACTTGGTTTTGACTTGGGTATTGAAGATTCAAATAATCTTGATACTCATATTACAGAGGAGCAAATAGAAAAAGAAAGAGAACAGGAGGAGCAAATTGAAGAAGCAGAAGAATTAAGAAAAGAGAATCAAAGGAAGATGAGACTTGCTAATCTCAGTAAATTTGAAGCAATTCCAGATGATCTAACACCAGAAGAGATTTTAAAACAAGCTCAAAGTGCTGCCAAGGCGGCCGCTGAAAAACTTAGTCTCAAGCGGGTAGGTTCGAAAATGGGATTTTTACGGCAAAAGAAAGATGGAACAACAAGTCTGCAGATTATTGTACCAGGAGATGGGGTAATTCCAGGCACAAATCAGAGGCCTGTGTCTCTGGGACAGTTAATAGGAAAGTTAACTCATGGTACTGGTGCCTTAGCTGGATTTAGGGAAGATAGAAGAAATATGTCGAAGCCAGTAAAATCGCTCTATTACGGATCTTTCAGTTCATACGCCCCCAGTTATGATTCGACATTCGCAAATTTAACAAAGGAAGAGTCAGATTTGGTATCTATAACTTACGGGGAAGAGCCATCAGTTCACTATACAGAGTCGATTCTCGATTTTTCTAAGGACAGCAATTACACATTGGCTATGGTGGACGACTTATTAGATGCATTAACAAATAAAGGTCACAAGCAAACGAAAAAGATTCTCGAAGAAAAACGTCGACTCAGGGAAGAAGAAGAGAAGATAAAGCATTTACTGGAAAAACCTGTTCAGGATATAAATCGTAACATTCCTCCTATTGATAAGGTCAAAGTTAATATTGACCAACTTAAGACTTTGTCAGATATTGGTATTAATGTCAACTTCTTGGATAATTTAGGTAAATTATTATCTTTCCTCGAAATTTTCTTTTAATATTTTGTTTTTACTAACAAGAATTTTTTGTTTACAGAAGAAGAAATAAAGTTATGTGAGGACCGTTCTGCACTCCAAAACCATCTTGATGACACATCTAATTTGCTAAACAACCTCAGACAAACTCAGCATGAACGTTTATCAGCTCCACCACCACCACACTTGGCAGACATTCAGAAACCTTCAGAAGCAGAAGTATCTATTGCTGAAAAAATCACAGACAATATAGCCAACATAGCTAAAAAACTGCCACCATCTGCAATTGCTCCAGTAGATGGGTTAAGGAAAGCTATGGGTATTGCTCCTTTAGGAGGGCCAGAACCAATGGATGTTGAACCAATTACACATAATCCATCTATTGTCATGGAAAATTCAATAATACAAGAAAACAGCACAAATCAAGAGAGCAATGGCATGTTGCCTATGTCTATGTCCTTAGATATGAATAATGTCAGGCAAGGACAACTGCCCATACAAATGGTACTAGGACAAAATCAAAATGCATCGATATTAAGTACAACAGAGACATCTGAAGTTAATGATTTAGAATCTGAACTTCGCGAGTTCCTGGAGAGTGGCCCAACGTTAGGGCACTCGCCTCTTCATGATGACAAGACATTAGAAGATATTTTATCGGAATCTTAGCACGTAATATAGTTTTTAACTAACAGTCAGTTGAATTCTAATAATTGAAAAAACTGTAAATTTGTTTAATATGTAAGTTTTAATCATAAGACTAACCTAAATTAATTAAAAAACAAATGCCTTTCATAATAAACTTTTGTCTTTTTATTAGACCCCTCTATAAATTCACTCTTTCAAAATAAAATGAACCATACTATTCATTAATAAGTTTAAAATCGAAATAATACATCATAAGTTACTTATAATTAAAATTACATCTAGAATTTTTAATGCTTAATTTTAAATAACTTACGCGATTGATGAATAAGTTAGAATCTTGTAAAATGTCTATCTTATAAATCAGCTCCAAAACTTTTTACGAAAACGATGTTTTGCATGCTTTTGACGATTCCGATAACCGCTATATGCGTTCGTTCAGAAGTCTTTCACTCGCGTTTTCAAAACACTTTACCGAACACTTTTGCAAGATACAAGAAAAAATTAAATTCAAATACGATAACTATTGATGTTAATAGTCAATTAAAGACGAATAATTATAAAAATCAGGCTTTCAGAAATTGATTTGTTTTGATAAATCGCGGCGGTGATCGCAAAGTCCAAAAAACTGCAGCAAACGCGAACTCGATCGCATTCATTACTAAAACGGTTTGGCAACACTGCACTGCGACGAGCCGTTAAAACCCGCGTTCTAAATATTTGAACTTTTCCAAACATGCTTTAAATTGATTTTTGAAACTGATCTGTAAAAATTTTTATAATTTATATATTATCTTTGATTAAAATTTAAATTAAGTCAGAGTACATTAAAAATTTAACTAAAAAATTTATATTAAATCATCTCAGTATCCTAAATATAAAAAGAGATTATTGGTGATGTGATTGGTTGACTTTCAACCAACCCGAACAGTTGAATAGTCAAAAAGCGCAAAAATTTAAATTTTAATTCATGTGTTAAGTTTTTTGCTAGAATATTAGAATTAACAATGAGTTTTTAAATTATTAAACATAATTATAAGATTTTAAATTATTATTTTATAATATTACTTAAAACTTATTAGTAATTTTTTAGAATAATGATTATTTAATAGAAAAATCCATGCATCACCTAAAAACTGTTAAAAATAATTTTTTTTTTCGTCAAATAAAAAAATTTGATAAGGTTTTAAATATTATTAATATTATTAATAAAAAATTTTGGCGTCAACGCGAATTTCGCTCCTGTGAAATCGCACCTTTATAAAAGTCACTTGTCAAAAGTTGTCAATCATCATCGGCAATTTGGCAGACGACAAATCGATTTGTGACATGTTGATGTTGTAGTTGCAGTTTTGTTTCAAATTGATGTTGGAATATTTACATACAATAGAACGAATATTTCCACAAATGATTAAATGAATTTTGAGATTAGATAAGGCTTAATACATTTTTTACTTTAACTGTGAAATATTTCCAACACAAGTAAGTATCATACAATATTTTTTTAATCATTTATTATGATCAATTCATGGTGTTGAACATTTTTTTATATATTGCAAGAAATACTACTTATTATTGATCTCTGTTTGTCTAATTGCGGCCTAATTGCAATTTTTACGATTTTTAACAGAAAAAATTTATTATTTACATTCAATAAGTTGAATTAATAACAATCCATACAATTTGAGGTTATGCACCAACATAATTCAATTTTTATAATTTCAAGAAATTTTAATACATTTTTATTATTATTATCATTAATTTGAATACTAATTCATGGTTTTTTTTTACTTAGAATGAATAGTTCATCGGACCCTCGCAGACCTGATAAAGAAATTCGTTATCGGCCATCAGTAGCCAGTAGCCAAGCCCAACCAGGTGATGACTTGACACCAGATTATATGAACATATTGGGCATGATTTTCAGCATGTGTGGTTTGATGATGAGACTGAAATGGTGCGCTTGGGTAGCTTTATATTGTTCTTGTATAAGCTTTGCAAACTCAAGAATAAGTGACGATACTAAACAAATCTTGAGTAGTTTCATGTTATCAATATCTGCTGTAGTAATGTCGTACCTGCAAAATCCACAACCAATGACACCTCCATGGGCCACTGCTATACAGTAAATTGTATTATTTGTTTATTTAACTATAAATATACTTTCTACCACAAATTGATATATAAGAATGATAATTTTCTAATAAGTTATTGAATGTTAATTAAAGCAATGTGTATTACTAACTGCTAGTCTTGATATTCATAAAAATTTCAATTTTTGTAATTTTATGTGGCATACAATCAATACTTGATATAATATATTCACATGAGTACAAATATGTATAAAATTTTAGTTACTTGAGTTGAAAAAAAAAACATTGATTCTTCTTGAAATTATTATTATAGTATTACAGATATTTTATTGATGTACAAATAATAAATACATTGATTGGTGGATAGATAAATCTTGTTTATTCAAGGTAGACCTGCAACCTGACAAGATTTACTAGACAATCTTAGTGTTAGAATTTGAACCTTAACAGGACATTATATCACATTAGTTTCATAACAAATTGTAGTTTAGTTAACTTTTAGGTTTACAAATTTCTTTAAGAGACTGGCCTTTTAGCTGAGTAACAACATGTTTCTGAAAAAAGATGTATTTTGTTTATTTTTAGAACAGAGTGCAAACCTATACCAGACTATTATATCAGAGTCTTAAATTACCATTGTTATTCCTGTTACCATCATCAAGAAAAATGTGGAAACATATCCAACTTTTGTTTTCATCGATACCGTTGGATCGGTAAGCACCGAAAATACGTGACCAAAAACATATTTTCGAAAATCGGTAAAGTTGGGTTTTTTTAAAACCTCGTTTTTTTCATTTTGCGGAACTAATTTATTGTCCGTTTCTTCAACCGCGTTTTCATCTGGAGTTTCTGCAAAATCAAACCATGATCATGATAATATATCGATACGATTGTTGTCAAATTACTAAATTTAATTAAACGTGTATAATATGCATGTACATTTACCATCGGTTACTTCATCGGCGGGCCGTCTCATATTTACAAAGGGTGAAAAATGCCTGTGATCGCCACCTAACATTTTTGTTATTCCTTCGCAAAACTTTTTAATTTGTGCTTCTAAAATCAACTCATTAGTCGATGGCTCGTTCACGTTTCTCGTTCTTGTTTCTTCGTGATCGGAACAAAAAGCTGAAAACGCTTGAGCAGTAACGATCACATCAGACATTGCTGAAAATAAAATAAGAAAAAATGTTTATACACAAGTAAGTTGCAGATAGAAAAATTGAAAAAAAAATGAATCTTAAATGATGAAAGTTGAAGGTGCTTATATATATGTATACTTACTAACATTCGTTATATGGCGGGTGGTACTGCTCTCAATTAATTCGATCATAGCATCAACAGAATCCCAGACCTTTAATGCAAAACGATCCATCTTCCTATGTGCCATTGCTTCGAGGATCTCGTCGAGAAAGAGCTCGTACATTCCGTCGTCGCGCAACATCGGTTGGGCAAGTCGGCCCAGCCAGGTGAAAGGGGTAGCAAATGCGGCTCGGCGAATCGATTCCAACAAAAGACGCGCGTGCATCCGAAACTTGCGCTCTTCATCCTCGGTCAAGTTGGAGTAGCATAATCTCGAGGACGATGGGGATTCGCGTCTGCGATGCTGCTGCTGCTGTTCACCAGTACACCATGCATAAGAAGATGATAAGGTTGACTTGTAAAAATGCAGATCTGGCGGAAAGTAAAGCGGCGGATGATTATCCGATCCAAGTTTTCCCCTTGAAGTCTCCGCATTTAAAGATTGGTCTAGTTTAGTGCGATTGTTGCTGCTGCTGTTGCGACTTTTTATCAAATAGTCCACAATTAAAATTGTGTAAAAAATCGCGATTATAAAAGCGGCAATGCTCAACGATATCTCTAGGAGGTAATCCATATTATCAGCTTGCACAAACTTGTTTCTTGACTAACGATAAAACTTTTTTTAAAGTTGTTTAGTCATTTCCTTTATAATTACATTGCCGATTCCACGTCGTTGAAAACTTGATTTTTGAAAACGACGCGACCCTTAAATTTATCCGTTTAAGATCTTACATATTAGCTGGTGCCAATCTAAGCCAAGAAGAAGAAAAAAAATAAGAAGATAAATCTTAGGCCTACCTATTTATTATATTCGCCTTGTGTTGTTCCTGCACGCAGGACAATTAATAATTTACAATAGAATAATAATACTCACAGGTATGTACATACGTGACGCAAGCACACTAAACATGATCACTATTTGTGCGAGCTGCAATTGCGTATTATCCTCGCTTATATCTTGATAACGCGACGATAAAAATTAAATCAGATAGAGGGGGGGGGGGGGGTACGAGTGTACTATATACATTAATAAAAAAGGTGAGCAAATGCGACATTGTAACAACAGTATTAACAGATCAACAACTTTACTGCGCGTGCAAAAGGGGGTAGTTCACTATTGATGTAAAATAAGGATCCTGTTATGCAAGAGTGAATGGTTAAATTGTTAAATTGTATAGGAAGAAGAAGAAGAAGATAAAAAAGAAGAGGGCTGCGTATTGCACGGAGGTACAGATTTTATATTATGACCGTAGATCTGTATATACTTACCTATAGGGCATAGAAACTGATGACTATTACAACAAAGATCTACATGGGGTGGCAACGGCGTTTGTTGCGTAATTGCGTGAGCGTAGACCGATATACGCCACTTTTTTGTCTTTTTTCTCTTCTTCTTTCTTTGTCCTTGTCTTCATACTATTTACTTTCGGGTATACGCAACGAACTTTTTAGTGAAATCCGCCTATACCGCCATAGGCACGAGGCACGAGCGCACGATTCTGTGTGCGTATGTGCGTGTACATGTGTTTGTGTGTGCGTGTATGTAGTATGTACATATGAGTACATATACATATAAGATTAGAGATAAATATAGGCCGCTGCCATTAGTGGGAGTACATACACCTGATATGTAAGTATCGCCCGCTCCGGGAAAGAAGATGATGCCACAGATTTTTCCATACAACAACTTTCCATTTCAGAATCCAGGCAAGACAGTGCCATTTTAAAATGTCAGGCAAGAAAATGCCATTTAAGATATAATTTTATATTTAAATTTCAGGTTCCGGGCAAGAAAGTGCCATTTAATATCAAATTTATATTTCATAAATTTGATCTGAAATGTAAATTTCTTGCCCGCAATTTTGAAATGGCACACGTTCTCTTGTCTGAAAAATCTGTGGCATCGACGATATGAGGTGTCTCATATCCATGATACAAAAGATGCCCCTATTTCTAAAATATTAAAAAAAAAAAAACTTATTTTTTCATAAGCGCTTTAGTTTATAGATCGTTATTGAAGTTGTTCGTGTAAGTTGTGAGAAAATAATTTAAAGAATTTTGATTTTTACAAGTATTAATAAAGTTTTTTTTCTAAATTTTAAATTCATTAAAAAATGTTTTTCGTTTAGCAGCAATACTACTTGTGGATGATTCTTTAATTTATACTTGAAATATTTTTGAAAATGCAAAATAAAGTAAAATAAAATGAAAATGTTGAAAAAGTACAATTTTAATGTGAATACAAAAATACGATTTAGGAAAAAAATGATTTTTATAGTTTTAAATTTCATAATGATACAAAGCCAATAAAAGCTATAGTTTCTAATAATATAATTTGAAACTTATAGGATAGGAACTCATTTCTCTAGGTTCGAACGAAGAGTAAGTATTATAGAAGCGCAACTCAGTGCGCTCGGTTGAAAACATTTTATTGCTGCTTAATTTTTAAATATTATTATTAATAAAAATTAATAACTTCAATTTTTAAGTGTGATATACTAATAAGCGTCAGAAATAAGCGTAATAGAGAGTTAAAGTTAAACAGCGCGCTAAAGCAAGCAAAAGAGTCGTGCAATGTTGCCAAATGTAAAGACGCCAATGCCAAATACAAAACACACGCTTATATTTTATACAGAGGAAGCTTTTTATATAGTTTTAAGAACACTTCCTCCAATTTCTTAGTATTTATGCAGACGGCGCGCCGTTTACACCGGCTTATATTTACGTGTGTTATTTTTTTAACTTATATAGGTATTGTTGACAATTACCTAGTGCGGCTTTTTAAAACGCTGTTTTATCAAGTATTTAAATATTTGATTATCAAAACAAAGTGACATCAGAACTTGTTAAAAATAATTAATTAACAGCTTGTCAACTTGAAATTAGTTTTGTTGATCTAAGGTTGTTTTATTATTGCTGATATTTAGATTTGTTTTAAAAAAAATGTCTGGGTCCATGATTATGTGTCAGTTATGGATGGGTGGGGTAAGTAATTTAATTATTAATTTAATTTACATGCTCTAACTAACTTTTCTCATCTTACTTTCTGATAGTTGCATGTTAGGAAAAAAAACTTGGAGTTTTCATGGTAAAAAAAATTCAGATCTAACCTATAAAATAATCTGTAGGCTTCTCTGTTTAAAAATTTGTAAATATTTACAAAAATAATGATAAAGTATTAAAGACATTATTAGTATTTTCTGTTTGACACGTGCAAAGCTGTATATTTATATATTTTCAGCTTGAGCCGTATATGACAGAAAGTTTTATTATGGGTGCGTTTCACAAAATGGGCGAACAGCCTCAAACAGTTAAAGTTATGAGAAATCGTTATACTGGAGAACCTGCTGGTTACTGTTTTGTTCACTTTCCTACTGATGAAATGGCATTAGATGCCATGCATAAATTAAATGGAAAAGTTATTCCCGGAGCTAATCCAGTAAGTTTTTGTTAGAAAAAAACATTGCTTTATTAATTAACATTTCCTGCTCCAAATCTTATATAATTTTCTTTTTTGAATTGAGTAATTCTTTTTTTTTTTTGACTAATTGTAGTTTTAAAATTGGTATTTATTTTTTTTTTAACAAATGTTTTGGAATTCTCTATATTTTCTTTAATTTAAAAATTGTCAAAATATTATTAATTTTTCATCATTTAATGAATTATTAAAATTATCTTTTTCATTACAGCCAGTGAGATTTCGATTAAATCATGCCAGCACAACTGGAAAGCCTGCCGTTGAAAGGGAATACAGCATTTGGGTTGGAGATCTTTCAACAGAGGTCGATGATTATTCACTGTACAGGACATTTGCTGCAAAGTATAACTCTATCAGGACAGCTAAGGTAATATTGGACAATTCAGGTTTCAGCAAAGGTTATGGTTTTGTTAGATTTGCCAATGAAGAAGAACAGAAAGACAGTTTGATCACAATGAATGGATACAGAGGTCTTGGAACGAGATCACTAAAAATTTGCAATGCAGTGCCACGACCTTGGAATAAAATGGCAGAGTAAGGATACATTGAATTTTTATTTTTTTTAATTTAATATTTTTTTTTTTTTCAAATGAAAGAAAATATATTAATTATTTTCGCATTAAATAATGCCAAAAAAATTAAATTGTTAAATTTTTTAAGAACTATCAATGTTGATATGTTGAAAAAAATGTATTTGAATATAATTTTGTTTCTTACATACAGAAAAATTTATAAGTTAGCACAAGCACATAAGTCTTCAATTTTACAATCATTTCAGTTAATATTTTAAGTTTCAGTAGCTTTACTCTTACAAAGTTTATGATCTTTTCAAATGGAATACATTTCTCTTTTTACATACTTTTTTTACATCACAATAATTTTACAGTCCAAATTCCATTTCATCTTCGGATTATTCATCAAGCATGGCATCAGATTACAACTACTATGATACATCTTCTTATTGGAACAGTTATAGTGCATGGCAACAAGGCTATTACGAAAGTGAACCAACTTCAGATACATATAGCAATTATGCGTCCGATCGTAAACCTGAAGAAGATGAATTAGAACTTATCGGTAAGTACCGAACATTTATACTGTACAATTTACTTTTCTTGCAACAGTGATATATCGAAATTTTATCCGACTCTTAAATGTAGTAGTATATTACGTACATTACAGTTTAAATAAAAAGTTATACGAATTATTATAGAATGGCGCAGTTGAACACTACGTGATTTATTGAAAAATCACTTTATTCCCTATCAGATGTAGATCTTGCTGTTTCTTTTTAATTCTTCACTTTTATAAATTTTAATTAATAAAAAAAGCATAATTATTTTATGTTGAATTATATTTTTTTTTAGAGCATTCAATTCCAGTGGACATTGATAAATTAAACAGAGAAATTATTGAACAAGATTACAATCTGTGGGATGCTTTGGAAAGCTCAAAATGGATTCCCTGTGACACATTGGAACTATGCTACTAATATCATGGTGCATATAAACACAAGGAGTCAATAATTGTTGCCTGTATTATATTAAAAATCGGTTGAAAGGAGGGAACACAATAAACAAAATCCAAAGACGAGGAACAGCAAATTTAAGTTTTACTGTTAATGTATATTTTCGTCTTATCGCAAAGCATAATTGCTGCTGTACAAAAAAATTATCTTGAATTTCACTACTTATTTCGTTATTGTTTATCGTCAGTCTCTACGTGTCGTAGCATACAATTCCCTGATGATCAATATTCACTTCCAGCTTCTTTATTACACAATATAGATTATAAATATGTATGCTATACTTAAACGCGTTTGCGTGATTAAAATAAAAATTAATACTGTAAAATGATTTTTATGTTTATAAGTATAAAATTGAATTTATGTGTATTAGTCTACTGTGAAGTATACTGAAGATATTACTCAGAATAAATATAGTAATACCAAATAAAAATTTTTTAATAATGAACAATTTATTTTTTCATTTCCACGACATTACTTCGGAGTTTGTAATAAAACCATATATAGTGAATAATAATAATAGTCTATGCAGTTTCAGTGGAATGCAAAAATGCAAATATACATTCTGGAAGTTATAAAGAATTGATGGAGTCTTTGGCTAAGATTATTCGAAGCCCATCAGGTTATTGTAAAGAACACAGCTTCTTTGTACATATATAGATAATTCATTTTCAAATAAATCTACAATTTAAGGCTTCTATCTAGTCAGCAGTGTTACTGCAATGAAAAATTTTCCTAACAAAATTAATCGTTACTACATATAATTAACAAATAAGCTTAAATTTAGGTCTTACGCATTAAAAATTTAAAATAATTACTAAAAAAGAATCATTAATATGATTATTATTAGATATTGATTTCATTCATTAAGTAATTCATATTTCTTACACACTTTATTTTTTTTTTTTATATCAAAAAATATATGCGATTATTGTAACGACACATTTGTTAAAAAAATTTTTTCTTCATTCATGATATAATTTAATTCAAGTTGCACTTTTACATTCATTAAAAAAGTCTTCGGCTTGAACTAAGCGAGATTTCAGCTGAAGTAACTGTTGTTTTTCCTTATGGCAGGTATAATGTGACAGTAGCCTTAGTAAAAAATAATCTGCGATTGCCGGTTGAGAGAACTAAGCGCTTAATAACTTGTGGCACTCTACTTAACGGTAAAATTCGAAGAATTTTTCTTCAATAACTTACGCACGATAAGGCTCTATTATTATTACCTCGACTAAAAAAAAGCTTTAGTCGAAGTAAAAAAAAATAAATGACTTCTGTACAGAGCTTATTCTTATACGAACTCACGGCACGTATGAATTTTTTAATCCACGTGATCTTGAAATATTAATTTTACGTATCCTGGGGATCCTTCGAGTGGAGTCGCACAGAAGGGACAAATTGCTATATAACCATTCGTGCCGTGTGGTATCGCAACTTTTTCCCAGTACCTACACGAAAAAAACGCATTTAATATCAATATTTACGTTTGTTAAGAAAAAATATAATTTTACTTAAAAATACATACTTAACAGTTTTCTCGGTCGCCATGTGACCACACGGACTGAACGCATAGGTCGGTGGACCTTTATCAACGTAGAATGCCGGCTCGATTCCCATGAAAAGTTTGACAATTGGTCCAGCGACAAAGCACATAGGGCATTTGCGCGTCGCTTTGTCTTTTTCTTGGCCCCAGTCATGATGACCCTGTACGTGACCACATTTGAGGTATACGTAGGGTTGTTGCTGGGCGGACTCGGAGGCAGCTTTACGTGGTATTACAAGAGTATTGAGACCGACGGGACACTGAGGTCGACCCGCATTGATATCATCCACAAGATTCTCCAAATCATGTTTTGTCTAAACACATTAAATTCATAATTGCTCAATATAAATAGTATTCATCAATTTTTTTAAAAATAAAAAAATACGTAGAAGCGCAAAAATAAATAAGCAAAACTTTAATATTTCTCATTTGACCCAAGACACGTGAGTATATAACTGTCGTTACTTACATCCATTCTAAATTAGTTAGCGGAGCAACTTACCGGCGATTTTGCAAGTCCCTCGGCCGACCTCCAAAGCAGCGTGGCGCCGCACAAATCGATGAGAGTACCGTCTTGCAATACATTGTTTTCGTCTTCGACAACAATGCCCTTCTGCTGAGCACTGCGACTTTCACGAAGCGAAAATACACCGCCTCCCACGCTGACCTCGCGCCAATATCCGCACTCGGCCTGACCTCCAACAAACTGTCCTCGTGGGTGCATGATAAGAACGCCATTAGTTGTCAGTCCATCAATCTCTCTATTTTCCTCCCACTTGGTAGCCTTTTCCTGAATAAGACATAAATGCGTTAGTATAATATACATATTAAATTAATTGTCCCCGGCGTATTTTAAAATATCGACCCGCTCGCTAAGCAATTCGTGTATATATGTATATATGTATCGTTGCGCGACGCTGCTGCGAAAACAGGGTTAAAAATAATACAGCTCTCCTTTTACGAGTTCGTGAAAATTCGTCATTCTTCGATTAGTAAATAGAAGCAAACCTAAAGAAAAGAAAAAGAAAAAAAAATTCAGAGCGAGAGCGTGTTTTTTTTCTTACCCCTAAGAAAATATTTCTGGAGCTGTCAAAGCCAGCAGCATAAATTCTGGCTATTCTTGGGTCCGCACGATCGACGAGAATTCTGCACGCAAACCTGCTTATGGTACTCTGGGCTACTCGTCCTTCGCTTGCGGCAGCCGCTTCGCTGCCACCGGGGTAAGTGTCCATCACGACAAAGTCAATTGGTGATTCTGATGATCTTCCAAACTATACAGACATTTCAAGTGCTTTCAATTAGTTAAAGCGTGTCGAGTGCTTGTTGTTGTCTTTCACATTTCGTTCTTAATTTATAATTTCAAATTGACCAACAATGAGCTTATTCATTAGTTTTAATTTTTCAATCAAAGAATATATTCTTTGTGCTTTTTTTTTTCTTTTTAACTTCATTGATTATTTAATTGAAAAATATAAGATTATTAGTATTATTATTTTTTTTTAATCAAACGAAATTATGCGTTTTAATATGGATAGTAATCCTTGCCTGAAACATGTCGGTATCTTCATCTTCCGTGTACTCTACAATCACAGCTTGCGTTCTGGATAATGTATAACTAATAGAGTGTTGCATCGTATTCAGAATGGCCTGAGAACTGTGGGGAGTTTTGACAACATAATGCTTGCTGCGTTTCACACCATTGGCCACCGGTCTCTTGGTCAATACGAATTTGCTGCGTCTTCTACCGCGGTCGCCAGGTGGAAGAAACCCGTTATAACTGTATTAAAACAAAAAAAAAATATTTTTTCTTTTTGATGAGATAGATAAGAATTTCAATGTACAAATGTATCATTATTCTAAAGAATCGAAATATTTTGTATTGAGCACATTTACTGAATTCAATATAAAAACTGGTTAACAATCAGCATTTATAAGAAATTAAGAACAGTGATTTTACTTTGCTAAGTGGGTACATTATAAAACGATATTTTTTAAAGAAAATATTTGATACATCTATCTAATTATTTTTTTGTTTGTTCTTAATGTAATTAACAGTCTAAATCAGTTAATGACTCATTAATTAATTACGAAGTAGCTTTATATTTTAATACATAAGAGCCTGGTTTTTCATTGTGCATACTCTACATATTTCACACTATTGTAGGTAATCGTTTTACAGTTCTTTAAATTGGATTTGAGATCCAATTTACTGACTAGTCTGGCATTCAATCCCTGCTTGGCAAATTTTCCTTAAGAAGCCATTGACCACAAGTAGAAAAAAGTAGGTGTTTATTTATGTAATTGAGCATAGATATCAAGATTAATTTTAGAGTATTGAAAACTAGTAATTTAATTTATTTCAGACAAAATTAAAAAGCTTTGTAATTTAATAATTAAATTTTGTGTTATCTAAAAAGCAATGTTGAAACTTTAGTATTTTATGATATTTTAAGTTTTATTTTCAAATCTTAAACCTTAAATCTTTTCTTTGTTCAAATACTGTCAACATATCAATGGCTTTAAGAGTGTCAATGGCTAGCATAACTGTAAAAGCATAGGTACAAGATATAGATACAAGGTAGTTGTCACTGATAATAAAAACTCGTTGATTATCTTCCGTTTTTTTTAGATAAGAAATCAATGACCTTTCTTGTTTGAATTAACAATAGAAAAACATAAGAATATTTATCTAAAGGAAATAAATGTAAAGCTTTTTAAGAGTTTGCCAATTCAGTTTTTAAATTCTTACCCAAGTATGACTAGTTCCCCATATTTTACAGGCTGTTTAGGTTTATCATGATGATGACTCTGTGCTCCGTGGGGATGAACATGGCTGTGACTGTGACTGTGTTTATTGTTGGGACTGTGTGGTTGGCCAACAGCCTCAGCCTCTTCTACAAGAAGTGGGCTTTCGCTGCTGCCACCATCTGACCTAAAATTGCAACAACAAAAAAGAAAAAAAAATAGTGAGTGATTGGTTTATTATTTATTTTTTTTTATATATGAGCTGAAATATTTAATTATATTTAAGATGATTAATGGTAGATAAAAATACTGTAGTTTGCAAATTCTAAAATTACTTTAAAATATATATATTTAAAAATATATTACAATAATTTTAGACATAATTTTAAGAATACTAAAAAATCTCAATGAAACTTTTTTGTATGTGCAAAGCTAACAGTAGCAATTACCATGCATAAAATTTCTTTAAAGTTTCTAGCATTGTAATTTAGAAATAAGTAGACAACTTGAGGCAAAAGTGAGCAACCTTGGTAAAATGAACAAACCTCTCCTGTCATTGTGAACAGTCATAGAGTCATGCACCAGTAACTACTGTGAATGATGTTATTACCCTCATAAAAAAGTTTACAGTTAACAGTTTCAGTAGGAGACTGTTTAAAAAGGATTGCTTTCTTTTCCTTAAAATTCATAAGATAATAAAGATTTCTCTCAAGCTCCAAATGTTTATTTTTTTTACTTAAAGTGTAATAAATATTCCTATATTTTTTTATAACTTTTGCTATTAAAATGTATTTATTAGAAAAAATATAGGAGAAATTTCATGCATCATATAATTTCTTTTATGAATAAGAAATCAAGATCAAACCTTACTAAAAGAAGATAGTGATTACCTTTTTCTTGGTAACAAATAATAATAAAAAATATCATTTCTACAATAATTAACGATTGTAACAGCTGTATGAGAATAGAATGAATCCAAATGAGTCAAATTAAAAAATAAAAAATATATTCTCTATTGTTGATTATCACAGATTGCATTAGCAGTTTAATTAGTGCAATAGTTAGCAATAATTCATAAACACAGCTTGACATTCCGTGGTAGAGTAAGATCAGAATATACATTGCAGTCAATGTGCCAGCAGAATAAGAAGAAAAGCGAATGTTGTTTATAAACAAACGAGGCAACATATTTTTCATTGGTTGCACAATAAAAACGGAGTTTCGCCGGCACGCGTAAAGGCATGTGGGTCAGATGAGCAAACATTAAAAAGATATAATAACAAAAAAAGAAAGAAAGAATTAAGGAGAATAAGAATGAAGCAGGATATTTTGAAGCTCTTTTTCGGTCGATCGGAGTTTATAAAAAATCGTTAGGCTCCCGTGCTTGTGTATTATGTGGCGGTTGTTCCTGAATTTTTTACGTCGCTTGGTAACAAATCAGCGCCCGCATGCGGGAAGAAAAAAAAAAGAAAGACGAAAGTAAAGAGTAAGAGAGAGAAAGAGAGTAAAAGAGAAGTACGTGGAAAGAGAGAAAGAAAGATAGTATGTGCAGCGGGAGAGTAAGTACAGTCCGGCAAGTCTTCGCAAAGAGGAGAAGACACGTATAATTCGAGGGGCCGCGCTCTAGCGCGTATACGTGCCTTCAAAGCACCACGGCTAGCTTTGGCTTGCTTGCTCGCTCGCTCGCGAAGAGAGACACACGACACAAACACAGAATTTCGGCTATTCTTCTCTTTCTCTCTTTCTTTCTCTCTTGGCGCTCCTAAAATACAAAGTAAGTATTATAAGTATGAGAGAGCCCGGCCAACGGCCATCAGCAGGGGCTGCTTTTGCTGTTGTTGGCATATCAAGCGTCGTCGTCGTCGTCGTCGTCGTTCTCGACGTCGGTGGCGTTGTCGCTTTGCTATATAGCGGCCAAGAGGAAGAAGAGACCTTACAAGAGCGGACGAAGAAGATAAAAAAAAAATGTATAAGAAAAAAAAAAACGATGGCCAAGAGAAAGAGAAAGAAAGGGGCATGATATGAAGAAGGCGGAAGGGCCGAAAATAGAAGGCGAACAAGAGCAAAACAGAGAGAGCGCCGAGGTATATATGCGCAAGAGAGAGAAAGAGAGAGAGAGAGAGAGAGAGAGAGAGAGAGAGCTCGAAAGAGAGAGATATAGAAAAAGTGTGGGTGAAAGAGAGTATACCTTCAAGGTATATAACTGCACAAACTAATGATGCTTTTATGGAAAAGGGTTCATGTATTGTATCATTGTATGTATGTTGAGACTTACCTAATGACCATTGCGGGATCCGTGTTAGAGCTAATCTTGATGCCGCGACGATGCTCAACGCACTCCGCGGGTGCCAGTTTGAGCGAAGTCGTCGTCGTCGTCGTCGTCGTCGTTGTCGTCGACGTCGTCTTCGTAGTCCGGCGCCTGCGGGCGCCTGATGCTTAGGCGCGCGCTGCTTACTAACTTCTTGGATTATTATGATGAGACAACAAAGAAGACGATGACTATCATTGCAACGGCCGTAGCCGAATCTTATTAACGATGATGATGATGATGATGACTGCAGCCGTAACTCTTTAATCGCAATAACTTTAGTTTTCACTATTGTTGCTGCTGCTGCTGCACCTACTTCTTCTGCTATTGTCAACGTTGTTTTCGCTGTTGCTGTCCTTGTCCTTGTTGTCGTCGTTGTTGTTGTTGTTGTTGTTGTTGTTACAGCAGTAATAAATTGGCGATGATGATGATGATGATGATGATAATAATAACACAATGTTAATAACACGGGAAGAATTGCGAATGATGATGATGATGAGGATAAGTCGTCGTGGGATGGCTCACTGGCGCCCGAGTTGTCTTCGCGGCGGCGGCGGCGCTGCTGCGACAGCCAGGGGGGCGTCCCTCATAAAAGCGGCCGACGAGGACTACTGCTAAAGTTGTTGCTCTTGTTGTTGTTGTTGTTATGTCGATGCAACGTTGAGCTCCAACTGATTCCACCAAAGACGAACTCCATACCCGACTCTTGTAGCTTGTAAATTTTCTCGTTTAGTTCAATTTGAAGAGAAAAACTTTGAAGAAGGTGGGTCCAACTTTATACATACGAAGATGCGTGTAAAAAGGAGCAGCTCTCCGGCTAATGGATGGTTGCTATACTTTGCTCCGACTTTCCTGTTATGCTGCTGCAGTTGCAGCTATTATAATGCACAGGCAAACAACGAATACTCTACGATGACGATGACGAGATACGTCGAGGCTTCCTATTCTCTCACTCTTGCTTTATAATACCTACATATGTAGTTATATTATCTATATAAGTATCTCAGTCTCGGTGCTCTTCTCTTAGTGTGAATATGTGTGTGTGTGTGTGTGTGGTGTGTTAGCGCGGCGCGCGAACGAACGCGGGGACGACTCTCTTTCTCGTCGCTCGCCTCTTTCTTCACTGTGCGTGCGCGGCGCTACTTCTCTCTAA
>JAPYZE010001291.1:0-24017 GCA_030522805.1 Leptomastidea abnormis | reverse complement strand
ATAATACATATCAACTGTTGCAAATATAAATAAAATAAATATTTCAAATTATTATACTTACGTATTTCTTTTGAATTTTTTTGTTTTCTTTTAAACGTGATTTTTTTTCTTTTCCTAACTTTTTTTTTGAACTGGTCATTTTTTTCTATAAAATTCTTTTCAAACTTGATAAAGATCGTAGTTTTACACTATTATCAGAATTCAAGTGGAGTGTAAATTAGAAGTATTAATACAATTAAGTAATTTTAAAAAACACAAATATACATATATAAATCCTCTATATTTCCACAAAAATTTTGTGCTTTATTGCGTCTTAACCCATGAATTACTATTCACAGTTTCACACCATCAGCGTTCTTTTCAGTTAGTGCTAGATTATAGTTTATTCTGGGTTTCCTACGGTCGTGGAAAGCGTCTTTTTGAGCGCATGCGCGGTATTATTACGAAATACGAAAATACGAAACTGTGCGGGCACGGCGGCATAGGCACGGCACCGGGGACCATTCTTATGGACCCGCGAACGAGAGATGATGATTACATTGACATCAAAAGTATAGAAGACAAAGAATAAAAAAAAATGAGTCATACTGTATTTTTCGACAATACCTACCGATTTTTCAAGTAAAATATATGCATAGCAATATGCTCTCAAATCGGTTCCCAATTATCTTCACATTTTTTTTTCTTCTCTAAACTAACGGTCGCGGTATGGTTGGTACTCGCGTATTTTTGTACGCGAAAGTCTTTTTCTTTTCACTCCTAATTATACTATTCTTATACGGTTTTGTGTACAAACCTTACAGCTATCTCTTATCGTTTACTCTTGCAAATTACGTTGTAGCTATATATAAATAAGTAATATGTATACACACAGAAATTTTTAGACAGTTTAAAATTACCACTTGTAGTTGTAAGACAAAAAAAAACATAGATAATACCTACTCTCTCTCTATGTAAACAATGCAACTAACGATTTACTTTTTTTTTTTCAAAATTTCAGTTTCTCCTTATCTACCGTAAAGCTCGTGCTGGCGAACTCGAACAAGATTCAGGCTTAGGTCAACTTGCAAGATTAACCGAAGTGGATGTTGACGAGGTTGGTGTCACTGGTGCCAAGAACTTCTTTGAAGCCAAGGTAAGAGAGAAAAAAAAGCAGCCTACTAAGTGCTGTCATCGCTTATTCTTCTTTCTTTTTTTTCTTCTAATAAGATACGTGAATCATTGTATTACAGCTAAATGAGCTTAATAATAAGTGTTACACTAGTTTGAATTAAAGATAATGATAAAATTTATCCGCAAAACGTGCTTAATCTTTATATTAAAATGCTTATAACACTCATTTTACCGCGTTCTCATTTTTTTTTTTTTTTTACAGATTGAGCAACTAAGAAAATCGAGCAAGTTCGAGGACGAAATACGTATGGAACAAGAAGAACGAAGACGTTTGGAAGAAGAAAGGGCAGCACGTCGTGAACAATTTCGTCAAAGAGCTGCGATATTTGGCAAGAATTGAAATTATTAAAAAAAAGAAGATATGCGTTAAAGCGATTTTTTTTAAATGAGATGTTCGTTGTGTTCACGGAATGTTTAACTATCGATTGTCAATTTTTTTTTTGGATTACAGATTTATCGATTGTTTGTTCTTATACCTTCTTTTTTTCTTCTTTTTTAGAGATGTTAAGTGTAAGTGTATTTTCGAAAAAATCAATTTTTGGAGTATTAAGTAGATTTTTGAAAGATGAGTTTTAAAAAATATTTTATTGATTATTAAAAATTTTTAATGATCGGCAATCGGAAAGTTTTAAAAAAGTTTTGTTTTTTATAGACGTTTTACATCGTCTTTATTTTTATCTAGTGTTTGTATGTTATATAAATTGCAGTTGATAGTAATAATTAAAAACTGTAGTCTAAACACTGCATTATTATGTATAATATCACTATATATTGTACGTAGTGTTATACGTGTTACATTGTTGTTGCCTTGTATTTCATTTTTTTCTTCTTTTTTAAGAATTTATGTGAAATCGAAATGAAAACGCATAATATAATATTGTAGCAATTTGCAATAGTCATATGTCACAATGTTACGTTGTATACGAGATATATTTTTTTTTTCGAAAAATGTGTTACGCATCTTGTTTGCCGATCTCAAACTTATAACAAACTGCACATTGTCAAAATGAAAGTTTAACGCGTTACTCTCGCGTTCGCACTTTGCATACAAAAAATAAAATACATTGTAAAATGTTTTTTTCCTTTACTAACTAAATAGAATGCAAAAATACACTGGAAAATATTAGAAAAATTGCGTTTACAAATTTCTAGTTGTAAAAATTGCATATTTTAGATTATTAACAGTATAAATTATTGTTAAATGCGAATTATTATACATGTAGGCATTTATTCGAATTTTACAGTTACTGGTAAATGTTAAAATGTATTCGATTTTTTTTAAATAGTCTGAGCATTTATAAACAAAAATTCGAAATGAATTAATGAAAAATAAAATGTATACAACGACTGACGCACACAAAGACTATACGTTCACACACATTTTAAGCGCCTAAATATATATTTTTTTTAGCCATTTTAGCTATTTATGAAATTTTATGTGAAAACATTGTATATAAGATTTTAAACAAGTTACTATTACTGTGTGAATTTTCAAAATCTTTTTAGATATACTATTATTTTAATAAATAATAATTAGTAACGAAAATGTCTATTGTTTTTATTAAAAAAATTAATAAGGTTGTCTTAAAATTTACAGATAATCATTGTTGATGATAAAAGTATTAAAGAAATCAGTCGTTATGGTACTGATGTCTAGAAGGAGTATAGAAGTAGTTTTTATTATATGTCAACTGTCAAATGTGCTCTATTGAGCAAATCTATAATATTTTATGAACAGCATTTTAGATTGTTTAAATTTTTTAAATCATGATTGCATATTTTGAAACAAGGTTTGTATAATTAATATCTAAAAACTAAAGTTACTTGAAGCAAAGTTATATTGCAAACATTATTATGTAATATGAACAATTACAGATTTGATTTTTCAAGTTTATTTTTTTTTTACATTTTTATACTTTTTAAGTGATTAATATTTTTGTTATAATGAACATTAGTGAATTTGATAGATCAATAAACTGATTCAATGAATGTATTTGATTCTATCAACTAGGAGCAAGATTTGTATTATAAAATAACTTTGAGAGGCATTTTATTATTAAAATTATTTTATTTTAAGAATTCATTACATCTTTAGTGCTGCTTCATAAACTTTACAGCGCATTAAATTATATATCTCAGTATATATCATTGATCACACATTTATCTAAATTTGTACATGTAACTAAACTGTTCCAGATATAATCTCATATATTTTTTTTTAATATTGATCCACTGAATTTTTATATTAATAACATTATTTTACATTTTTAGTGATATTTAAAAAAACTTAATTTAAAAAAAATATATTCATGTACAGTAAATTAGTATACATCGTTGTTAATTTTCATTACTCTCATTATATTGTTGATCACAAATGGATATAAATTTGTAAACGTTTCTAAATTTTTCCGAATATCACTTTCGTTATATTGTCTTTTATTAAATATCGATTTTTTAGATCTAAAGGCCTTAAAACTAATAAGTTTACAAACATTTCTTATACTCATACAAAACATATGAGAATCCAGAAGATTTGATTCACCTCCAAATAACGCACGAAATTTACTTATTCTATCGTCAGTATCGGATTCCTCTGCAATATTTATTATATATTGCCATCGCCTGTAATGGGAATTTTTTTCTTTCAATATCCATCGACATTGAGATTGACCTGTAATTTTTTCTTGCATTTGATAATCATACGATTCTTCATTGAAGCCAACACTTAATACATTCTCTATATCTCTTATCCGCTTTCGTATGTGCACTAATATTTTATATCCTAATAATTTATTCTTTAATCCTCTCTAAACATAAACAAATAAATTAAAGCATCAAAAATTGCAATAATGAATATTTTAATTAAATCAAATAAAAATGCAACAAATTGTTTAAATCGTCATCGCATATATACTTACTATTTTATTTTGAAGCTTTTCACTTTTTCTTAAATACGTTTTTCTTTCTTTTTCGACCTTTCTTTTGGAACTGCTCATTTTTTTAAAAACTTTTTCTTATTGCTTTTTATAGATCGTATTTTTAAAGAATATACTGTTAAAGTTGAAAACTACAACTGAGGACTCACATCATTGTAATATATTTTCGTCCAAATAAAACTTCATTTTTAAGAATCTATTATATCACCATTAATTTCTAAAAACATCAATATGTACTCGATTTTATATGGATATAATCTTGTAAACATCCTTAAATTACGCCAAATTACATCAGTTTTCATATATTTTTCATCCACTGCTGATACCTTACAAAAGGTTCTAGAAACTAATCTGCTTGCTGTTTTCATGCTCAAACAAAATTCATGGCATTCCTGCCGATCATCACCTCCATACTTGGCACGAAATTTACCGATACGTGGATCTATTTCATCTTTGGCAAAATGTATTATGTATTGCCATCGTCTATAATGTCGGGTTCTTTGTTTTAATTCGTGTTTATCAACATCAGCGTATTTCAAGCGCATCTGATCATTGTAAAATTTTTTATTAAATTCAAAGCTTAGTTTTTTTGCTGCTTGAGTAACCCGGGAAGAAATTAGTACTACTAGCTTGCATGCTAGTAAGTTATTTTCTGATCGTTCCTAAACAATGGAAAAATTAAAATGTCAAAAATAATTATATATTCAATTTATTACGTTTTATTAGTAATTATAGTGTAAATATAATAATGAAATGATTTAAGGGTGCAAAATTTCCAGGTCACGCTTCGTCCAGGCAAAAATCCCCTTCTGAATTTGTTATTCCGACTTTTTTTATCCATTTATCTGAAAATTTTTTCATCCGGACGAAAATTCTTCATCTATATAGGTAAATTTTGTTGTCTGAAAGTGAGAGCGAAATTCTCAACGTGGGCAAAAATCTTTTGTATTTATTTCTTTTTTATATGAACTTACAGGATAATATCATAAACAATTAATGAAATGCGAAAATGGACTTTAAAAAATGCATTCATAATAGAACATTTTGATACAAGAGGTTTGTAAAAAATGATTTACATACATAACAATATTTATGTAACTCGTTTTTCACACATGTAGGATGATCGAACAATATTTTTTGCAGCAGCGTGCGCGAAACAAGCGAATGTGTGTGCGCGGATTCGCGCTTATCGCGCATTCCGTTTTGAATAAAAAATTATAGGTATTATATTTGTTAATATATTTACTAAGTTGTAGACTGTAAAAAAAATGGTTTTTCTTACCAGACCTGGATTATTTTCTAACCTTAAAATTTCGCCCTGACGAAGAATTTTCACCCACGCTAAGGAATTTCGTCCAGGCAAAAGTTTTCCACCTGGTCGAAAAGAGACGGAGCAACAAATTCTAAAGGAGATTGCAGTCTGCTGGATCCCTATACAGTTAAACTCTAATAAAATAAAAATTATAAATCATTATACTTACTAATTCCTTCTGAAGTTTTTTATTTTCTTTTAAATATTTTTTTCTTTCTTTTTCCCAATTTTCTTTTGGTTCTGTCATATTTTTAGAACTTCAATTCTCTTTGTGTCTTTTATAAGAGTCAATTTAATATTTTTAAACTGTTCAATAAGAAGTGAACTGAAAATTTGAATGATATATTATAAAAGATCAAAAAATATTTTGAAATAATTGAACTTCGCGCACAGCTTTTAATCCTTTTTTTAATTTTCAAAAATGATTAAATTCCTTGTAATAAAAAACTAGAATCTCGAATCTTGATTCTAAATTAAAATTCTGATTAATTAAATCAATGTATAGAAAAATCGTACATACTTACAATATTATGATAAGATTTGACGATACTATATTATATACTTTACTTTCTACAAAGGCCTTTGAACGATGGAAGCGCCAAACCCATTAAAAAAGCAAAGTGGCAAGAGCGAGAAAGTACGAGAGGCGCTCGAGCAATCGCATCATCATCAGAAAAGATAGAATATCATTCCGTACCTATCCGTCAAATGTTTTTCGCACTTCGCCAGTGATCGTCGAATAAGTCAGACTTCGAATCGAACAAAGAACCATCCTGTCAAATAATCGAGGATAGTGCGCGAGGGTCTTCAGCAGACGTGGAGGGATCGCGTGTACTCTTAATCCCGGCCTCCAGGCGCGGCCTCGACTCATTTGGATTTTAAGGTTAGGTATATTGCAGAGAGTAACATAGTGTGTATAGGTTGCGCTGCCGCGGTTCTCCCGAAATTTCGGTGGTGTACTAGGCTGCTGCCCCCGCAGCTGCTGCGAGAGGATCAATTTTTGGAAACACAGCTCCAGGAGCTGAAGCATCTTCGAGAGTCATAGTCTTGATTTTGTGTTTGTGTATACAGAATACAGCTCGGACAACTAATACGGCGAAGAAACAGAGGCGGAGGCAGTAGGTGCATACGAAGCTGCTGCAGTGACTGGGCATAATTCGGTGGCTGGAATGGCCGGCGCAATGCTGTTCGAGCGGGCTCAGGCGGTCTCAACGACGAACCGCAGCGAGGGTATAAGCCTCCTCAATGAAATCGTCTCGGATCCTAACATCGGTATGGCCCAGGATGACGAAGATAGCATTCGCGTCAAGGAGCAGGGCATACTCCAGCTTGGCGAGCTTTATAAGAAGGAGGGCAAGGCCAAGGAACTCGCTGATCTCATCAAGGCGACCAGGCCCTTTTTAAGCCTTATCAGCAAGGCCAAAGCTGCTAAACTTGTCAGGTCGCTTGTTGATTTCTTCCTTGACCTCGAAGCTGGCATCGGTATTGAGGTGAGTTTACTTGTTAAATACTCTCTTACTATAACCTCAAATTTCTACTGGATCTACTTCTATTTTAGCTTGTTTTATTTTGCTTTATCATGAATACAATTACTTTGACTGATGGTTTTTATTTTATGTTTTTTTTCTTGTTAATTTGTAAACAAAGAAGATACATTTTTGTTTATTTATTGTTTTATTATTTTTTATTTTTATAAACAATTTGCTTATCTGTGCAGGATTAACAGAAATAATCAATTGGTATAATTTTCTTTGTTTTATTTATCTAAAGATATATTAATATTAATAGATTAGATTAAAAATTGCTCAATTTGAGTAATGCTAATTACTTTTATACTATTAATTTCAAGGTCATGTAACTGTTTAATTCAAATGTTAATGTTTAAATTTAATCGCTTCTTAAGATTATTAATATTATTTAAAATATTTTAGCAAAAAAGAATAACTAAAAAAAAAGTATGTCGATAAATGTTATTTTAGTCATGCTATTTTTAAAACAAAAAAAGTTTACTTATGTTCAAAACATCAAGATTTTATTTTAAGCATTTTATAATTCCTGTTTTCAGATTTAAGCTGTAAACAATTTATATACTTAAATATTATAAATTTTGTTTAGAAATATTAATAAAATAAATTTCTAATCTATCTATCTAGTATTTAATATAATTATTTAAAGTTAAAACATTCTTTATTACAATGTCTTTGTTTTCTTTGTTTCTAAAAATAAGTAAAGCGAGTAAATGCTTTGTCATCAAGTTCTTTATATTCTTCTGTTCTGTAACCCTGTCAAAACATAAGCCAAAAACTCATTTGTTTTAATCAATCAACAGGTGCAATTGTGCAAAGAATGCATAGAATGGGCAAAAGAGGAAAGGCGCACCTTCCTAAGACAGAGCCTGGAGGCAAGACTGATCGCCCTGTACTTCGACACGGGTATGTACGCGGAAGCACTCGCCCTTGGTTCTCAGCTTTTAAAAGAATTAAAAAAGCTGGATGACAAGCAATTGCTAGTTGAAGTGCAACTGTTAGAAAGCAAGACTTATCATGCTCTCAGCAATCTCGCAAAAGCAAGAGCAGCACTTACTAGTGCCCGTACTACGGCCAATGCGATCTACTGTCCGCCCAAAATGCAAGCCGCACTAGACCTTATGTCCGGCATCCTGCACGCTGCCGATGAACGAGACTTCAAGACTGCCTACTCCTATTTTTACGAAGCTTTTGAAGGGTGAGAAATATTAAAAAGCTTTTATTTTTTTTATTATTACAAAATCTAAATAAACTAATTAAAATTTTTAATGTTTTCAGTTACGACAGCGTAGACAGTCCTAAGGCTCTGACAGCGCTGAAATACATGTTGCTCTCAAAGATCATGCTGCGCTCGCCTGAGGACGTCCAAACGATCATGTCAGGCAAGCTCGCGGTTAAATATGCCGGTCGCGATCTCGATGCAATGAAAGCCGTGGCTGAGGCGAGTCATCGTCGTTCTCTTGCTGATTTCGAAGCTGCGCTCAAGCAATACCATCAGGAGCTCAAGGAGGACGTAATCGTGCGCGCCCACCTCGATTCGCTCTATGACACGATGCTCGAGCAAAATCTCTGTCGTATCGTTGAGCCTTATTCGCGCGTTCAGGTAAATTTTCATTTGTGGTTTTATAATTTTTTGTTTTGTACGTAATGTTACAGATGCATGTAAAATTTTATTTAATACTATTTTATATTGCAGGTGAGTCATATAGCGACCTGTATATCTCTCTCGATTTCGCAAGTGGAGAAGAAATTGTCGCAAATGATATTGGATCATAAACTGCGCGGAGTTCTTGATCAAGGCGAAGGTGTTTTGATAGTCTTCGAGGAGACGCCACGAGACAAGACTTATGAAATCGCGCTTGAAACGGTACACAGTATGGGCAAGGTCGTGGACACGCTCTACCAGAAAGCCAAGAAGCTCACCTAGCCTTATTTAACTGGAATTTGTACAATTAACAAGCTATTATAATTCCTATTATTACTATTAACGATTAGCTCATTATTAAATACCGACCGATGAATTGCACTCTTTTCTTATTTTACATTGGCAAAGTTTGCAATTTATTTTTACCATATTTTCAACGGTTTTCCAGTTTCTGTACTTAATCGTTGAAGAAATACAGTCACGCATCCAAATTCTATGAAAAAAAGTGACAGGATAAAATTGTAGGAAATCATTGTTTTTAGAAAATATTTTTCGCTTTTTGAAATTTGATAATACAATTTAAATAAATAATCGAGTAAAATAAAAAGTTTTTTTTCTCAGTTATTAGATTTTTAAACCATTATTATGTCAATACAAGGTAGTGGGTACTGTCATATCATTCATATTTGAATGTTTGAGTGGATTTTTGACATAATTTATCGTATTTTATCTTTGAATTAATAATAAAAAAAAAGAAAAAAACATTATAGCTATTAGTTTTTCATTTAATTTTAATAACTGGAAATTAAACGTTGTAATATTTTTTCTAATCACTGCTAATACTTTTTAATTATTTTGTAACGTTTTGCAATATAAATTAATATTTTATCAATAAATTAATTATAAATTATCTATCAGTTGATACATCTTTTGTTTTTAAAAAATCTTCTAAAAAGATGAGACATATCAGAGTATCATAGAATAATCACTTAAATTATGAATGTGCAAACATTTAATTTTTCATTAGCATAAAAAATATTTCTTTTTTCAAAATTAATTAAAAAAAAAAGAAACTACATTGTTTTTAGAATCATTAACATTAGAATGAATCAGAAAATTACAAAGTTAAATATAAGTATTATCTAAAAGCAATCAGAGATAAAAATAAAAGAAAAGAAGGAATAAGAAACCAGTTTATGCACATCACATTCGTCGATGTTCACCTTACGCAGATTCTTTCCAGCGACGTATATGGGCAGAGAGCACTTTTGTATTTCTTTCACCTGGCCTTCCAAAGAAGAGGAAGCGAGAAAAAATATAGAATAAGGACCATAGGAGCGTGACGTCACGCGCTCCTTTGAGAAGTTGACGAGGCAGGGTGTAAGACTAAAGGAGGGAGAGTGGCAAGGCAATGCCGTATACGCGTGTATATTTTGCATCGCCTTATAATGCGTGACGTCAGGCAGCTGTACTCTCCCGCTGCGGGATGATGCACAGCCGCTCTCTCGTGGTCCCTCAGGAACGTATCAAGTGTCTTTGGGAGCCCTAAGTATTCTTGCCATGTATAGTTGACGTTTTCAATATTTTATATGTACCCGGTGACTTAAAATAAGGCTTTGAATAATTAAAAGAAGGTTTCATACTCTTAAAGTGAAAATAGCTGTCGATTTTTTTTATTTCTCTTATTTTTTTTCCTTTTGTTATACTTTGACGTTATACTATCGTATGTTGTGAAAATGAGTCATTACAGCTGAGATTTAAATTATTGTTTAGCAGTACTTATCGTCTGTTTCTCAGTAAACATTTTATTTTTGTGAGTTTAAAAAAAAAAGAATTAATTATTTTGTTGATAAATTTTCCTTCGACGGAAATAGAAGTTTTATTGAAAGTAACTTTCGCAAGTAGAATTCTTTTTTTTTTGCGACTTGATAATTAACGTCGCGGCAATAGTAATATGCTCTTTCAAATAGATTGAATGAAAAACTTAGTAATTTATTTCAATTATTTATCGGTTTCAGTATAAATAGAGAGTCATATCTATGTGAAATTTCGCAAAAGTTTCAAGAGAAATTTTTTATTAAGCCTCAAGGCATATATCAGTAAGCTGTATCCTTTTTTTTACTCTGAATAAAAACAATAAGCAAGAAACAAATCTAAAAACAGCCATAGCATATGCATATACCTTTAAAAAAAAAATTCTCATTTTTCTAAAATCTAAAATCTAGTATAAAAAAAAAGAAGAAAAAAAAATACTTGTTTAAGCAGTCCGACAAGTAAGTATGATATCGCGCATACAAATAATCAAAGATAGCCTGGAGCCGTCGCGCGTCGTTCGCAATCAGTCTGATTCGCCAATCCTTCTCTCTCTCTTTCTTACTCTCGCGAAACCTTACAAAAAAAGAGGCGACCTCCGGCGTATGTAGTCCAATCCGTCCCTGCCTGCGCTACAGAGTATACAGTCAGTCAGTGAGTGGAAGAGAGAGAGCAAGAAACATAACATACATCTCGCGTACGCGAGAAAAAGAGAGAGAGAGATTGTACCAAAGTCAATCCACGGAGTATTTTTTTTTTTTATTCTCACGAAAGAACCAACAGCAGCAGCAGGCAAGCAGCGCCAGCAGTCAGGCAGTAGCAAAGGCAGGCAGAGAGCAGAGAGTGTGCGCTCGCTACTCGCGCCTGCTGCAGCCGTCCGTCGTCGTCGTCATCGTCGTCGCGTCGACGTACAACTTTGCATTGAGGGATATTATAATACACACACACCCCGTTTATTTCTTTTGTGCTTTTGAGAGACGCGGGTGTGCTGTTGTTTGTTTCCTCGCGTTAACAATCTCATCATCCTCACGGCTTATATATATTTATATATAGCAGTTTATTTATCCTTGTGTGTGTTGTGATAGTTACGTGTGCTGTTTCTGCTGCTGCTGCTACAAGGAGGACGATATGTCGTCCGCAAGACGAAGATAAAAAGTGCGTGTGCTCTCGCGAGAGAGAGCGAAAGCATATACCATATATCAACGTTTTTTGGAGTTTTTGGAGTCAAGTGTATATTACTCTAAAGTAATAGCAATAAGTTTTGGAGCATTATCAATATATATATCTCGCATTTGACGGAGGGGAAAGCGGAGAGTATTAGATATAGAGGAGTGTGTTGTTTGTACGCGCCCTTGGCGCACCAGGTACAACATGTGAAAGTGAAGCTTCGTTCGCGAAGCGAACTTCGAAACGAGTACACAGACATCAGGGTCTCTGTGACTCACCCGCAGGTGTAGGCATATAATAGAGGCCGGATTTTCGGAGTCCGGAGTCGGTCTCTCGCGTATTCAATAGAGAGACTTTATAGAAGCGCAGCTGTCGCTTTTAAGAAGAGAAACGAGAGAAGGCAATATTTGTACTACAGCAAGAAGACGTCGACGGGATCGGTGACGGCAGCTGCTGTAGCCGCAGGTAAATAGAGCACATGCAGGACTTATCTTTTTTATTTTTCTCTCTCTTGTGTATACCTTATAACCTAATTTTCCAAGCAACCGCGACGGTCGCGAGAGAGAAAGACAAGAGGGGGAGTTAAGGGGGGTTTTTGAGTGGACGGGCCCTCCTCTCTTGAGAGAGAGAGTTATACTAGGTATAGCTGTCCCCTGTGGCAGTCACTTGACTCCCTTCTCCTCCTCCTCCTCTTCTTCTTCTCGAGTTTGCATGTATTATTCTTTCTCTTTTTTTTCTCTCTCTTTTTCTCTCCCTCACACCACCCGCGCTATACTATCCGATATATAATTTTTGTCATCCTGTTTGAGCAGCCGCTGATGTTCGCACGAGTATATAGAGAGCGAGAGAAGAGAGTGTGTGGTGCTTATCTCTCGCTCACTTAGAGAGTCAAGTGTCTATAAAGATGATAAAAAGCCACAAAGAGAGGCCTACTGATGATCGTTTTGTACTCAGATCTTTTTTCTTTCTTTTGTATTTTTTTTTTCTATTCTTGCTTGCTCTTAGCTATTATATATACTTAGGTACCGAGAGAAATGAATGTTTATAAGTCTTCCAAGTGAGTCACACGCGCGCGCGCAAAGTAGTAAGCCTATGTTTCAGTCATGCATCAGACTTGCTCTCTTGTGTATGTACTACGTCGTCAACGCGCGAAACCCGCGTGAGTACTTGTGCTTTGCGAGTGAATGTTAATATAACGAGTCGATGATACTTATTTGGAGCATTGACGGGATTGCTTTCGTTGTAACTCTCTCTCAAAAGTGAAATGACACTAGTGTGATTTGAAATATTAAAAAATCATATGTCTTCAATTTTTAAGTTTGGCGAGTGAACAGCAAAAATGCCAGCACCACCGCCACCTCCGCCTGCTCCCACGTTTAATCTGGGAGGCGGCTCTGCGGATCAAGGTAGAGGGGCTTTGCTACAGTCCATTAGGGCCGGCAAGCCGCTAAAAAAGACAGTTACCGTAGACAAAAGCGCACCTGCCATCTCTGGTTAGTTGAAAACTGATTTTTAATCAAGTAGCTTGGCTACTTGCCAAAGTTGTTGACTAGTTGTAACTGTTTGTTGTTTCATTTCAGGTAAAGTCAAAGGAGAAAGTTCGAGTACCTCTAGTACTCCAAATGTAAATACAAGGTCTAACGCAAGTGTAGGAAATAGTATTAACAATGGCAATCCAATGGGTTTGGGTGGTCTGTTTGCGGGTGGCATGCCAAAGCTGAAGCCTACTGGTATGAGAAATAATCTTGCGGAAAGAGACAATGGTAATGGCTCTGCAATTACAGGCTCTGCCACTCTGCCAAATGTCAAACGTGGACCACCACCAGTGCCTCCACCAGCAACGCAAAAACCACAAATTTTTCCACAAAATGCTCCTCAGTCTATGGAACCTAGTGCGAATCATAATACGGATACTCCAAGGAGTTCTTTTGGTAAGCCTACATTGGCTCCAAAACCACCAACGTCTTCCAACACAGTGCAACAGAAACCTTCACCACCACCTAAAAAGCTCAACCTTACCACAAATAATTCAGTATCAAGGTACAGTTTATATATATTGCTTATTAAATGATAAAAAAGTTATAACTTGATATTTTCTATTAAAATAATTGACATTTTTCTGCAATGAAATATAATTTTTTTTAAGATAGCTTTTTTAAAATTATTAATTAAGAATTTGCAAAATTTTCTATTGTTGTATAATCCTGTTGTTGCTGGCATTTAATAATACTAGAAATTCTAAACAAGCACATGACAATTTAACAAGTGTATGTTGAAACCCTATTGTAATTGACCCTGTTCTCATATTCTTTACCTTCTATGGCCTCTGACATTTTTACATTTGTTTCATAAAATAATTTGAATAAACATATGTAACAAGTAATTATAAAATTAATGACTTAATTCAAAAAAATTTTTTTTTTAATTTATTTGAAAAACTACAGCTTATAATATGCACAATTATTTTTTTTAAAAAAGTAAGTTAAATAACAAAACAGTATATTGCATTATAAATTATTAGAAAAATAGTACACTACATGAATATTATAGGATGATGAATAAAAACTAGATAAAACTAGAGTAATAATAAATTAACAATCAATCATATGACTAATCTTTTAAATATTATTGATGTATAAAATATCAACACTGAAATAAATTATAAATTATTTTCATTATGTAAAGGTCTTAACTAAAATCTTTTTAACAAGCAATAGTAAAGTATGAACATTATTCAATAGATTTTACTCTTTAGCTGAATTAATGAAATAAGTGCTTATCAAGTTAAAATTAATTTCCAAGTATAATAGCTTGAGCACTGCAACTTTAAGTACAAAGTTCTTTATATTTATTAACGTAATTCAACTTTGTAATTAAAAGTAAGCAATTTTAAATTCCAATTAACTTTTTTCCAACGCGAAATTAAACTGCCAGAATAAATTACGTATAAGGTTTACTTTTCACCTACATTAAATTAATTTTATTAATCTTCACTTGAACGATTTTTTTTAAATTACTGGATTTGTAAATCTCTTTAAAATAAAAATGCCGTTATCCGCATAAAAAAAAAAGCAAAAGTGATGTTTTTCAAAAACATCGAACACTGGCACGCACGAGATAAATAATGATAATCGCTTTATACATACCAGCAAATAAAAAATAACATTCATTTCTTCCTGTTCACAGAGCACAGAGTATGCGGATACCACGGTCACCGCCGGTGTTGGCGCCAACGCCTCCTTCGCTGCATCAATCCCAGGATTGTCTAAATGAGCCACTGCACAGGCCAATGACGCGAGTTCTGAGGCCACCTCAGGCGCGGCCACCCTCACCCCCGACCTCGCGGGCTCCCAGCGTTGCCAGTATCGCCAGCAATGGAGGACCCCCGATTACGAGGGTTGCGCCTCCACCCCCAGCACGAGCACCCTCGATGCCTCCACCACCACCACCGCTGCCACACCGTACGGTTTCGGCTGCAAGCGGTGTACAACCCCAAAATACAACAGCGACGACGACGAGGCAGGCACCTCCCGTGCCACCACCTCCGACGCCCCCGACCCGAGGCCAGTCGCTCCAATCGCAGCGCAATGGCCATGCTCACGGAGGTCTCGCGGAGTTCGAGGCGCGATTCACCGACATGTTCCATTCGATACACACCTTCCCAGCACCCGAGCCCTTTCGCAATCTGCCCAAGGTCTACAACAGCAAAACCGGTGAGCCGCGCGATCAAAACGCACGTGCCTATGGAGGACTGTTGAATTTTGCCTTACGCCGGCAGTCCTCCGAATTCGACATTTGATTTCAACTGCACTTTTTATCTCTCATCTTTAAATAGTGGTTATAGTGTTTTCTTTATCTCACTCTACTTTACTGTCTATTTCTTTAGAGAAAGGTTTAATGTGAAATTAATATAGATTAAGTATGAAGCATAGTCCAAAGTACTTGATGTTGCTAGTCTAAACTATCATTTGAATGTGGTTGAGAAGGTTGAGATGCGTCGTTAATTATTGATGGTCAAGAGATAAGGATATTTACTTGTTTTATTTTGCTGTAAGCATTTGTACAGTACATTTTAATTTTAATTTTACTAATATTTCTTTTTTTAATTTTGCTTTTAATAATTTTGTTTTGAATTTTTAACAATTTATTAATATTATTGGATTTAAATTTCACATTAAACATTTTTCTTTTTTTTTTTATTTGATCAAGGCTGAAATAATGCTTTTGGACGTTTGATGGTTGAAGGAGTTTTGCTTTTTAATCCAAAATAAAGTGTAGAAACATAAAATAAGTATAGGCATAATTTAAAAAATATAATTTTTTGATTATATAATATCTAAATTGAAAAAAAAAATATAGAATATTTTTATTTCTTTTTTTTGTAATAATAACATTGACAATTGGCAAATACAAAAAAATTATCTAGAAAAAATATTTTTGACTACACTTTTCCTGCATCATTTACGTTTTATTGTTTTTTTATCTTAAGAGGAAATAAGGTTTATTTTTGTAGCTAATTATTAACTAATCTACAAAAATTTGCATCATTCTAAGCACGCAAAAAATAACTGTTTCTCCGTTTGATTTTTTTGATGTTTAAATAAATTTATAAATTGCAGAAATAACAAACAATGCTAAGCTCTGCATATTAATAATTTAGTACTTCATTAAATTAGATGAATAATCTAGTCAAGTGTATTTTGCATGTGATCTTAGCATTTATATATTATCATCTATCAACGTATTATTATTATTATTATATCCTGCATCATGTATAACAAATCAATCAGCATCGTAGACACTCATTGTAAACCTTGGATGGTATAAAAGACAGCATAAATTATAAAAATTAAAATAATAAAAAATTGCACGAATTCAAAAAGCCTCCGCATCAATCAGCGAGGAAAGCGAGCTGCCCTAACTGCACTAATAAAAACACATCGCAACTACGCTGCACACAGTGATTCTAACAATTATCAACGCAAAGGTGGTTTGTGTGTGTGTGTGTGTGCCTGTCTGTCTGTCGCACCTGGGCTTTCTCTTTTACTCCGCACTACAGGCCAGCTTATGGAGACTAACCCACACACACACAAACGCCACAGCTCAATTAACGATCTCTCTAACAAGTGCGGCCTAAAGGGAAATCGGCAATGCATGCTCGCGAGCATGCAGCAATCTGCAACAGCATATTTTTTCCTGCATGTGTGTGTGAACAATTGGATCCGACCCTTAGAGTCTGGATCCAACAATCAACGTCAACGATAGCAACGACGATAACAATAACAACAATAATAACAGGACAACAATAACAAGGAATTATGTAAACCCGATTGTTCTGTTTTTCATCAAGCTGCAGCAGCAAAGCAGCAGGCCCCAATGCCACCAACGCGATCGGTATCCAACGCTGGAGCTACACTTCATTCGCCTGGCAGTCGACAACAACCACCTCAGCCACCTCAGCATCAACAACAGCATCAGCAACAATGGTATCAACAGCAACAACACAGTAATGCCGCGTCTTCGGCATGCTAAGAAAGGCTGGGCTCTTGTCTGGGCGAGCTGCTCTCGTGCCTGATCGGCCGGCGCGTCGAGCCCTCCAGCCCTGATGACGACAGTAGGCCACCGCAACCCTCGGCCTGCTAATAAGCTCTGTAAACACACAAACACACAACTCACCCTTCGAAAACGTATACCCCTTATTTCTTTTTTTTTCCCAACTTCTTCATCAATTACCCTACTTTTGGACGCGCGTCACATGTCTGGAGCAGAGAGAGAGAGCTATACCTAAGTACCGACAAGAGGACGGCCAGAGATAAAGAAGAGAAGAATAAGAAAAGAAGAAAAAAGAAAAGCTTTTTTGCTTTTTAAATTGTATATGAGTGGAACGCGAGTACGCGCGCCTGATTTTGTATGTGTGTATGTTTGTTTGTATGTATGTATGGATGGTTTGAGAGTATGAATGTGTGAGTGAATGTGCATCCGATCGACCATTATAATATTAAATATATATATAATATAAATATATACATAATAAATAAATATAAATATATATGTGTACGTGAACTCCGAAGTGCCCCTTCGTACGAGAGCGTATGTTGTTGTTGAGAGAGAAATGGATATATATAAAAAAAATGCAGTAGTAGCTCCACGATTGTGAGAGAGTGGCAATTATTTTTTCGCTACTCTCTCTCTTGAGCCTCTCTGCATGCAATTTTCTCTCACTCTGCGATATATGGTTTTTCTCTGATTTTTTATGTTTTGCTGTGACTGGCTTGAGGGTTTTATTGTACCCGGACTTGTATTATAAATATATTTATATGAACGAGAAAATGTTGCTTTGGTCGAGGTCGGAGTATTTTTTTTTTAATTGCGTGATTTTCACGTGGTTTATGTATGATGCATTTTTATTTATTTCTGTAGGTTGTAGTAACGGAAGTATAATGTGTTATTTCACATATTTTTGATGTGCGATGGTTTATTTTACGAGGATAGGAATTTTAATTGGAATCGATTGTAGTTGATGGTATGTACGATGATTTATTGATCGGATAAAGATTTATATTGTTAGAAGTCAGGAGATTGTTGAGTCGATTAATTCAGAGTTATATCATATCTGTTTTCAGCTTTATTATTCGCATCAATTTTAAGCCTTCAAGCTAGTCCAGTTTGCTATAAAGATCAGAAATATCAAACGACTCGGAAATAAGACGTGAGTCGATCACGGCTATATATACATACGAAAAAAATAAAATAAAAAAACGCGAGAGAAAGAGGAAGATAACTAGAAAATATATATTAAAAAAATAAAAAAATTAAAAATGCGTGTCGCTATCGTTGCGTCAAAACAAAACAATTGTACCTGGTAATCGTTAGCCAGGATGATTAGTCGATGATTTTTCGTGAAAAAAAAATACCCGCGTATATGCTCCGAAGTTATATTGAGAATACCGACTTATATATATATATTAAAAGAATTCTATGAGTCACCTAATTTTTCAAAGTTTGATCCAATATGTATTATTACACTTCGATTTATATCTTTAATGATTTTATTAATGTATATCAAGTTAATTTTACACATTTTTACAAAAATAAAAAAAATAATAATTTATGAAAGAAATAATAAATGATTAATATTAGTTTTTAAATCTTATGTTGCGTTATAACAAATATATGTATTATGCATGAAAGACTAAATCGATAAACTTCCTCTCGGGATAATCTTTTGTATTAATTTTTGTATTAACTTGTAATTAACTACTGTGAAGATTGCAGTGCAATCATGAATTTTCAAAAAATAGGTGAACTCGTAATAACTATATAAAAGTGTAATTAAACAACGGTGTATTTGCTGCCGAATTTTTGAAAAGTGAAATTTAATTTACCAAAATATTTTATTTCCTATTCAATAATGTAATATAATTTGAATGTTAATAGATTAAAAATAACATTTAGCAAGTCATCCGTAAAAGTATTTTGGTAGCGGGCCTCTAAACTTTCATTTTTTAGGAAAAAAAAAAATAATCATATTTAAAGGATGATAATCACTCAAAGAAATAAATTGTGATAATCTTCAAAAAAAAATTTTTTAGTATTATTATTATTTTAACAATTTTTTTTTATTTCAACTAACGATTACGACATATTACATATCAATTTAATTAAATTTTATCAACTTGTTTTTTATAGAAAAAATTGTAATTGTTTTTTTAGCTTAATAAATGTTTATTAAATATTAAAATATTAAATTTATATACATCTGTTGAAAAGTGTAAGATATAATGTCGCGAGAGATCATCACAATTTTATCGATACTTTGATAATTTTCAATCCTCAATCATTTATGAGTAATGTACACACATGGGGGCTAGAATGACTCAGTTAGCAGAGCGTCGGTTTTAAAATCTACAGATCGTGGGTTTGATTCCAGACGATCGTCAGCTGAGTCACTGTAGCATCGTACCGAAATACACTCAACAAAGTGTAAAAAAAAGCTTTATAAAAAAAAAAAAAATTTCCAGCGTAATGACCTAATTTTAGCACACGTTTATCAATATAGAAAGTCGTGAGTTGCTTATGGCTTTTATTTGTAAAACAGTTGCGATTATCAGATTATTGTGATAGAGATATATAAAAGTTTCTATGTTAGCGCCATGAACGACTTAGTTGAAAGTCTATCTCCGCTCTCCCTTTTCCTATTTATCACGTAGCATCATCGGCGCCAGAAAAAAACATTTTTCAAGAAATTACGTTAAATATTGTAAATGAAAATATTATTGTTTGAAAATTTTTTCTGGAATCGATGATAATGTCCTATTGAAAAAAAAATGTAAACAGTGCTGGAAAAAAGATTTTTCCTATGGAAAGTTTAGCTGAGAATTGATTTATGGCATGAAAAAAAATTGTAATGAAAAATTGCCAAAATGTAATTATTGCTAATAATATTAATAATAATAAAAATAATGTTAGTTAAAATACTAATAATTAATGTAATTTCAGTGATTTCAAATTTATTTTTAAATTTTTTCTTTTAATTTTATTATCGAATTTTTTTATGATAAAAGGATAACAGGGTAAGATAAAAAAAAGAATAATATATATAATAATCGTCGGTTTTTTTTTTTATTAAATTAAATGTACAGAAAACGAATGTGTAAAGAAAGCGTGATAAACGTTTACGCTTCGAGTTCCTTTTCAATAATCTTACGGTATTCATCAAAACCACCTTCTATGCAATTAACAGAACCACCACCACACACCCACAGTTCTTTGCAAACCATTCGTATAAGCCTTTCGTCGTGGGACACCAAAATTACTCCAGCCTAAAAATGAAAAATTTATGATTGGATTATACAAGTAAAGACATGCATTTTTCATGATTTTTTATTTTATTCTTTCCTAATCAATATATTAAAATTTTCAACTCACTTGACAACTGTTGATAGCTTTGCCTAAAGCTTCAATCGACTCAATGTCTAAATGATTAGTAGGTTCGTCCAATACATAGAAATTAGGCATTGCTGCACACATGAGCGCGAAAGCAACTCTGGATTTTTGCCCTCCTGATAACGAATGTATTGTTTGAAGGGCCAAGTCTCCAGTAATACCAAAACTTCCCAACATCCTTCGGTATTCCTCAATGGGTTTGCCTATAAAAAAAATATCAAAACAATAATTTAAGCTATTTAAATTACCGTACTAATGCTAAGCTAAATCTATATTTACCTGGAAAATGATTTTGCAACAACTCAACTGGACACACCCTTAGATCAAGTTGGTCGACGTGATGTTGACTGAAATAGCCAAACTTGAGATTACGGTGCGTGTGCACCGTACCAACAGTTGGACTGAGTGAGTTTGTAATGATTTTCAGTAATGTCGTTTTACCAGCACCATTCTCTCCGACAATACATATACGAGACTGCAAATCTGCACTCAGGCTCACGTTTGTAAAAATAAAGTCCTTACTGCTGGGGTACCGGAATGACGCTTCGCTGACCTGAAGAATAGGCGGGTTTAGAGGCTCAACATCTGGGAACCGCAACGTCACTTCATTTTCTTTCTCCACAGCTTTTAGCTCAGGCCTGCAATTAAATTGAATTATGTAAGGTATTATAATTATTTTTTTCTTTTTTGATGATCGGTAATACTTACAGTTTATCGAGCATTTTTATTTTACTTTGTACACTAGAGGCACGATTAGCATTATAACGAAAACGATCAATGAATTCCTGTACATGAGCTCGCTTAGCTTGTTGAGCTTCGAACTCCCGCTGCTGATTCTTTTCGCGCTCATCCTTTGTTTTTGCAAAGTGCTCATAGTTACCGTGATAGGATTCGATTTTCTGTCCTTTTAGATACAGAATATCGGTAGGAACCTAATTCATACATAAAATAATAATTTAAAAATCTTGTCTTTACATTATTAAGCATATTTCAAAAAATATCTTACAGCATCAAGGAAGTTACGGTCATGGGAGACAACAAGAAGAGTGGTAGGCCAGGACTGAAGATAGCGCTCAAGCCAAAGAATAGCTTTTATGTCCAACATGTTTGTAGGTTCATCAAGCAGTAAAAGATCAGGCTTAGAAAACAGCGCGCGAGCTAGAGCAAGCCTCATACGCCAACCACCTGAGAATGCCTTAGTTGGCCAACTCTGACGCTCTACTGAAAAACCTAGACCCGAGAGTATCGTACTTGCGCGTGCTGGTGCTTTTTCTACCTCAGCTAACTGCATAGACTCAAATACCTTTGCTGTGAATGAATAAGTTAACTATTTAGATTTAATCAAAGAATTCATATAGAAAGAAATATGAAATGTTTATGTATAAATTACCTAATTCTTCACCCAAGGCATCATTGCCCTTTCCTTCCCTTTCTATTGCTGCCTGCAATTCTGCTTCGCGTTTTAGAAGCGCACAGCGCTCCACGTCTGATTGTAAGACTGATTCAAGAGCAGATGTGTCGTCACCAGCAACCTCTTGTTCCACATGTAATACTCTTATATGTGAAGGTATTTGCAATTGTTTGCTAGATGGAAAAAAGTACTCTTAAAGTTTACTATTTTTTTATACTTAAAAATATTAAGATAAAGTCATAAAAGGAGACATATGTATTCAAATTGAATTAACAAACCTACCTTGAAATCATTCTTAATAACGTAGTCTTTCCAAGACCATTACGTCCTACTAAACCATAACGTCTTCCAAAAGCTAATACTAAATCAGCTCCTTGTAAAAGTACCCTATCTCCATATGCTACATCAAAATTTTCTATCCTAATATCATTTGTCCTATTTGTACCTCCCTTAGCTTCTAATCTATTGTCTTTTTTACTAATAACTTGACTGACAGTTGCAGTCTCTAGTTGTGGCAGATCAGCACCATTACTTTTGGCAGACGTTGTTTCACTATTGCGCGATTCTTGTTTCATCTTCAATTTGGCTTCAGCTTTTTCTAATTTCTTAGCATCCACTTTCTAAAATAAAATATTAAACTTTCTTATAAAAAAAAGAAAAATAATATGAATATCTATCAAAATACAGATTTTGTAGAATATTTACCGTAATATCGTCTCTGGTAGAGACCCAAATGCTTTTAATATCATCAACCGCTTCTTCTAAACTGGCAGTCATAGAACCCATGTGGATAGGTGCACTCAATACTTTGTTTACAACATTATTTCTATTTTCCATACCCTTTGTGCCTCCTTTTAACATTTCTAGTAAATTCCTGCATATTTGTCTATTAAAAAAAAAAAAAAGAAAAAAACAAACAATAAGTGTCTCAATATAGATCAATTTAATAGTCCAATAAAAAAATCAACTATACCAATACCAAATAAGGAGTGAGCAACATAAAAATTAACTCACCTAACCTCGTTCTCCGACTTCGTCTCCACCTCGTGCAAAACCTGACCGATCGCCTCGTACACCTCATCCGCATCTTCAAAGTCATCTTTAGAGCTACTTAATATACCTAACAAAACATAACATAAAATATCAATAAAAATCTACCAATTATTATAATTTCTCATAAATCTCCAACCGACAAATATCTCGTTATTATTATCATTAAATTAACATCATAAACAATAACATCTTTAACGCACAGCTGTTTCGTATAGCCGTGGCATAGAAAAGCAATTTCCCAAAATTAAATACCAAGGCCGAGGAATTTAAAAAGCCAAGGTTATTGCCCGCAACAGATAAATAGTCATGAATTTTAAACATGTCAACATACAAGAGCAGAAGGCATGTTGTGTGCGATGGGAAAGGCGCGTGCAGAATGTAACAATCGCATGCAAGGTGCATTCTTGAAATAAACGATACGACTTTCACTCAAAAGCGATTATTAAAACAGTATCAATCAAGAATTCAATTCTTTAAAAACTCTCTAATACTCCAGGATTCTTGTACTCTCAACATATAAATTAGACTTCGTATTTAAAATGTTAGAGGTTAGTCGAGAGAGTATCTATTATTTTTCTTACCTTGGACGTATTGATAGAGTTCGTCGTCGATCGTTGGATAAAGGTTCCTGATGTAGCTACCGCAATCGGCCATGGCGGTGCCAGAGCCTGCAGCTAGCTTGAATATACCCGGAGGAACTCGTGGCGATGATGGAATATATTATTAGAGGATGGTCGGTCTCTCTCCCGCGCGCGCGACTTTGGAAGAGAAGCAAATGGTAAAGGTATGTGTAAAAAAGAAAAAAACTAAAGTGCTATAGGGCCGCGCGCATATTACCACCAACTAATGCTGATGCTGCTGCGCTTTGCTAGTTTGCTACCAGCTGTGTGCTTTTCCTTTTAGCAGCACACACACACACCTTTTGCCGTTTTGCCTGCCAACAATATAATCTCAATGTGATATGTACATACATACATATATATATATATATATATATATATATATATATATATATATATATATATATATATAAAGA
>JAPYZE010001290.1:0-24021 GCA_030522805.1 Leptomastidea abnormis | reverse complement strand
ATCGGATATTTACAAAAATGACTCGATACTCCGATACTCGGAAAAAAAGTATCGAATGATTTTCGAGTACTCGAGTAGAATCGCACCTCCCTAGTATACACACTCAAGCTCAAGAGAGTAAGAGAGAGAGAAAAAAAGGCTGGGTCTGGTGACAAAGTTTGCGTCACACATGCGATGCGCTCTCTCTTGAGAGAGAGAGATAGTCTTTGCCTCTTTGTCATTTATTATATACACTACTATTACTAACTGCTGTCTTTTCCGCACCGAGGAAAACTACGGCCGCGTGGCGATTAATTTTGCAAATTTTCCACGGCTACACAACGACGACGAAGACGAAGACAGAGCCGGACGATCCGTGCTATATGACTGGTTTGCTTTTTTGGCTGACTGCCAGCCGTGTGCTTCCGTTCAGTATACCATACTCATTGTTACCATCTTCTTGCTTTTGAACTCTCTTTCTCTCTTCTTGCCTTTCTTTTGAAAAAAAAAAAAAATGATCTGGACACGGCTTATTACAATTTCTTTCTTTTTTTTTTTTTGGCTCAGCCAAATTTAGGTTTGTTCTAAATGTTTATTACAGTTCAAAAGCTGTAAGCATCAAAATTTTATATTATTTGGTCTAATTTTTAATTTCCTGGAATCTCAAAGAAAAAAAAAACCACAACACAAACCGATCGTTAATTCGTCATTAAAGCCGGTCTATCTTCTGCCAAAAAAAAAGTTCCATCATCGTCGTTCTAATATCCAAAGAGAAGAACCATTCATTATACTCATCTGCCATCTCTTTTTTCTCAGACTAAGAACAACCGCCCAGACACAAAACCTCAACTTACAGAATATGCCAACTCTTTAACAAACGACTTGAAAACGAATAAAAGGAGCATCATCTCTCAAGGAAAGTTTTTTCCTCGAGATAAGACCATCTAGTGTTCGCCACGTATATAGACACAGTAGATTCGCGAGAAACTGATCTGCGAGTGAAAGAGAGTGAGAGAGAGGGAGGGAGAGATAGATAGAGAAAGAGGAGTAGAAAACGAGTCACCGCAATTGCGTCCCACAGCGAATTATCATCGCATGCGGTTAATCGAGCGTCCGGAGCTTGCGCGGGCGGAGAGAGGGAGAGAGAGAAAGAGAGAGCATTGCGTAACAAACAGTAGTAGCTCCCGGAAATGCTCGAACTGCATAGTCGAGTCCGGATATGCGCTACTCTGCTCAAAGCCTTCCTACATATTTTCTCTTGCGAAATTTATGCTCTAAAGCTCTTCGGTGTATATCACTTGGAATAATATTAAAGAGTATAACGCGAAACACTAAAGCTCTTATATGTGTATGTGTCTATCATCATGAGCGATCTTTCAAAAGATCTTTGTGTCAAACGAAATATGCGAGTATAGTATAAGTATACGTATAACGGCGTATAAAGCTAAAAAGCAGGATAGTTTTGAAACGCGCGTTGAGTGAAACGTGCGGGAGTAGTAGAGAATTCGCAATGTTATAGTTGTTGTAGACGCAGTTTTGTCGTCTAACTTATACTTGTATGTCTATACATACGAGACGAAGGCAATCGACGCGAATCAAGATTGGCTCGCGTCTTAATGAAAGCTTGTGGTATATATATGCGGCTGGACATACATACCTACTGCAATAGTAGTTGTTGTATAGTAGTGGCAAACGACGACGGTACACATAGGCTTGGGGAATTGGTATAACGCGCGTATAAATAAATCGACCTCTGTCGATCTTACTCGCCTTATGTCGGCAGTGGCCATTCATCGCCTACTTCGTTAGTTTCTCTGCTACTTTGCTGTCACTCGATGCTAATGTCGCCTACTTTTTGCTTAACGGGAAATGACTGCAGGCTTAGATTTTTTGACTCCTTTTACGTCTTATGGGAACGCTTGATTGCGGGAGACTGAGTTTACTTTTCAACTTGAATTCTCTGTAAATTGCAAACTATTTATCTTTCAATTTTAAAAGGAAAAAAAAATTGTTTTGGAATTTTATTTAATTATTCAATTTTTTTTTTATTTCGTAAATATGCTAATTTCTGTTTTTTTTCAAACAAATAATTATTACGACATATTTTTCATATTGTTATGTGTCATTACAATTTAATAAAGTAATTGAATTAACGACTAAAAAAAAAAAAAGAATGAAGAAAAAAAACGGAGGACGGTTGTTTACCTTCTCTCAAGGCTTCTATCATTTCTCGCAATTGTAAACGATATACATTTATCGTTGAGTATTTATTTTTATACGATAATTATCTCTGTACATACAATAATAATAAAAGAGGAAAAAAAAGAAGAGAGAAACTTTCATTTCCGCGCTGTGTGGTTAACATAAAAAAAAATAATCGCATTTTCTATAAAAATTTATTATTAAATTTTTTATATACCCAATATTTGCGTATATAAATTTTCAAAAGATAAAAACCTTGAAAAAGGGAATATGTATAAAGAGGATGGGATGATGCTGCTGCTGCCGTTGTTGCCGGTTCTAACTGGAATTCACAAAAGAAAGTGAAATATATAGAACGCAAGAGAGGGTGAGAGAGAAAGAGCAAGTGAGAGAATATACCATGTCCAGGCAGTACAGGAGGGATATAGGTACAGGGTGTACATGCGCGCGCGCACACCCGTTTTCAAGGTCCTGGACGTTCGATCGAAGTCAGCTGCAGTAGCAGCGCTCGGGGGGTTTTCTCTCTTTCTCTCGTATATATGTACCCTATGTGCTGTGCTGTGCATAGGTATATACGCAGTAGTAACAGCGACGTAATTCAGTGTATATTGGAAAAATCGAGCTTTTCCACGTTCCATAGTTTTAGTAAGCTCGTTCTGTTTATTGACAAGCTTTCCGTGCTTGTACATATCACACTTTAACATCATTCCATAGAGAGAGAGAAAGAATAGCCAATACGTTTGACGCGATAAAAAGCCTTGGCTTGCAATATCTTTATATTATATAGCCAAGAGCGAATATATATACATGTATGTATATTCATCCAGCATCATATAAGAAAAACAACATAAATAACAATATTTGTGTAGGCGTATTACGATCAACACAAAACACACATAACAATAACATTGTTTTATTCTTGATATTCGCTCATCATCATCACCATCTCCTTTACTTATACCCACACAATAACATTATATTAGATGATAATACTTATATCTTAGCTCTTAATTAGCTTCGTGTTGCGCAATTCCCTTCTACTATCTTATAAACTTTGGCTGAGCAAGCGAGAGTGAATTTTCGGCGACGTCACACACCCCCTTCCCTCTTCCCCCTTGCTCTCTTTCATCTTCTCCTCTCCCACAACATCCGATCCTAAAATAAACGACTGGAGCGAAAGAGAGAAGTAGTAGGAGGTGGAGGAGGATGCGCGCGCGCACACACATATCCGCGAAAAAGCGTTGTCGTCGTCGTCGCAAAGTCCAGGCAAGAGAGAAAGTGAGAAACATTCAAGGTCTGCTACTTACTTCTCCCTCTTTCTCTCTTTCCTCGTGTTTTCGCTACGCTTTAGAACCGCTTCCGGCCAGATTTTCTCCCCAACACCGAGGAAAAGAAAAAAAAGGGGGAAGGCAGAAGAGAAGGAGGAGGAGGAGAGGGTAGTAGAGCCGCATATTACGTCAGACGGCGCTTAACAATCCCTCGCGCGAGAAATGGCGCGCCAGTATATAGTGCAGCCGAATCGATGCGCGACCTTCATCTCCTGCATGCACCGCGTTTATACATATATATGCATACTATTTTGTTAGAGCAAAAAAGACGGATAGATATAACCAGCTGACGTATATACTATTGTCTCGCGATGCTCCAAGATTACATTCTCTGGGGTGCGGATAATATCTGCCGCGCACGCGCTGCCTCATATCTGCGTTTCTTCTTCTCATTTGTCTATACTCCAGCCTATGCATACAGCAGAACCTTGCTGCATGTGTGTGTGTATGTGCTGCTGTCGACGCTCTTGATAATCGTTTCCTGCATTGCGAGTGAAAGGCCTTGCACCACCGCAGCCTTCACCCGCGGCTCATTCTCTCTGTTCCTTTCTTTCTTTCTCTCTTTCATTCTTTTAGAATATGCGACGCTGGAAAATTTGAAATTCGAACCACGCAACCCTCTCACCCTTCTCCTCCTCCTCCTCCTCCTTCTCCACTGCCAAAACATTTTCGAATTGTTGCGGTTGTTTGCGCTGGTGAAATGGCCCTGCAAATGTGTTGACTCGCTTTTTGTGTGTATGTGCTATATGATATGCCCCAGCAGCTGTAAAGTAAACAAGCACTATATAGCTAACAATATATACCTACTTATTGAACTTGTATATTATTGAACGGCTATTTGCGCTTCTTTTGTTTTTGTTTTTTAGTATTTCATGTATTGCTATGACATGTATATATTCAGGCACACTCGTTTAATTTACTGTAATTGCCCAATTTCAATAAAAGCACACGCGAATATGTTGTTAAGTTAATGTGTATGTGTGTGTATTGCTTGAGTAAAAGCATTTTTTTTATAAAGGTTTTCTCTTTTTTCTTTTCTTTTTCTTCTTCGTGCACTTTACAAAACGATTTTTACACCTGATTTTAAAGACGATGAGTCATGTATGTATAGCGACTTCGTTTAAACTCGTTTTCAATGCTATTTCTTTTTTTCTTTTTTTTTACTCTGTTCGTATATATACTTACTTACTAAAAAAAATCGAAGACAAATAATAATAAAAAACGATAATAAAAGTTGTTTGTTTCCACTAATATGTTCATAAGTTTTTTATTCTTGTGTGTGTATTTTTTTTTCTGCTCGTTTATTATTGCATCAAACATGACACAAACTACCTTCAATAAAAAAAATTTTTTACTATAACAGAAAAAAATACCACAAGGTATACACAATGAAGTCATGAAATATGTAAGCAATTTGAATTCTCAGATTATCCGACCTGTATCTATATGTTAGACGAAAGGGAAAATGATTGCAAATAGACGTAGGTACCTATATACAGATAAACGTTGATCGATTTGCTCTTCACTCGTAAATGCGCAGTGAAAGTGAAGCTGTGCAAGCGCAGGTCTCTATAAGCTGCGGGGTCAAATCTCCAGAGCCTCCAAGACGTCGTAACACCGTAAAATTTCTTCTCGTTTTTTATCCGGGGAAGCTGACTGGCAAAAAGAAAGAGAGAAGCTTTGTGATTGACAGTCACGATTTACCGTCTGTACCTATACTACGTTTGATCTTCATGAATTAGAAAGGATTATAATACGGATGGCCCGTTCTGTTAGTTCAGTTGCGAAAACTACAAACGGCCTCGATTTAAACACGTAAACGCGGTGTACTCTGAAGTGTCTAGTTGGCAAATATTTGTCCCGCTTCATCCCTGACCGACCATCCATAGCTCATCTTTGCAACTTGACTATATGTATATGCAACATAGCATGTCATTAATTAACCGTCTCTGGGAAATACCAATGGTATACATCTCGATGCTCTTTACGTCAGGAATACATATAGTGGCTGTCAGGCAAATTTGATGTAATTAGATAAAGAAAATGATGATCGATCACTCTTTCTGCCTACACACATATATATCTAATGTGATGGTTACAACAACGTTTTATCATTCGATTTCCGGGTTGATAAAAACAGCGAGTCGAGACTTAACGGCCTGAATTAACCACATCAACTGCAGCACTTTCGTTTAAAGGCCTCGTAATATATTGTGTACGCGCAGTTAATGTGCTCTGCAAGAATATATAACGATAGTCTGTACATGAACTTTCAAGATACACATATGTACGCAGTATATAAATATAATATTATCCAAGGCCAGGATCCTTCATTCGAAACTCCTACAATATATACTTATACAGCATCTACAAGTTCACTCGATTTTCCAGTCGGCAAATTCGGAGCAAGACACACACACACACTCTGAGATATAGTAGAGTGTGCCGCTGGGGCGCTTTCGCCAGCAAATAGGTACAGAATGTACACGTATATATATCTAAAAGTGAAAACTAGGAAGCAGCAGTTAATCCCCCTTCCTCTCCCTTCGTTTTGGCGTCCTTGCCGAGGCTACAAAGCAGCAGCAGCAGCAGAAGGAGGAGTAGGATGAGGAAGAGGAAGAGGAGGGATATAGAAAGTGATTTAGCGGCGCACAACTTTATCTCTTTCTCTTCAATTGCGGCCAAAGCTCGTCCTACGCGGCTGCTGCGGTCTATAAAGCATTATATATATATATAGATACATACACCGTCCCGGTTATCGATTAATTCATGCGAAAATTTGCGATTTATCGATACATGTACCTACTACGCGCTATAACAGAAAAGATACATACATACAGTGTATACAGTACAACAAGTGAAAGTGCGCGCAAGCTAATGCTTATAAGAAAACACTAAGTTATAGCAAGCGAAAAATTCGTCCAACACCAGATATACCCAATATATATATACCTCCATAGAGAGTCGAAGGGGAAAGCTTGGTTAATAGTTATATATAATATGTACATGTATGTGTGCAAAAATAATAATAACGCGAGAGTTTGACGTCCGTGACCCGAACACGTCTGTCACGTGAGATAGAGAGAGAATGTATGGATCAAAACCACGTGTACATACATACATAGGTATAAGATATATTAAGTGTGTGGGACTATACTTGACTACTGAACGAATTACGTTGTCGTTGTCGTCGTCGTCGTCTTGCTCCGTCGCAGTAGCTTTAGGTTTATATATATATACGAGCTTGTTTTGCTTTAGAAAGCTCCCGCAACGCGATGCAAAAGAGAGGAGAGAGAGAGAGAGAGAGAGAGAGAGAGAGAGTCTGCGCGAGAGGAGCTACTATTTCCGAGTACAGCCGGTTATAAGTATTATATATTTAAGTACCTCGCGATATATGTATAACAAAAAAGCTGCGCAAATCAACGGACGCGAAGCGGTGCGGGAGAGAAAAGAGAGAAGAGAGAGAGAGAAACCCTTTTCTACGCCTCTCTCTCATCCGCCTTTGATTTGGCTTTTCAGCGAGCTATCTTGGGAGTAGGTATATAATATGCTTGCATGTGCCTTGTGTGATGCTGAATGGCTCATTATTTATTGCGCACCGAGAACCTCCTCGCTGCTGCTGCTGCTGCTGCTGAGCTTTCTTGGTAAACGACGTGTATAATTTGCTACGACATCACCGGGGGTAGGCTCTCTCTCTCTCTCTGTCTCCTCCCTTTCTCTCTCTCTCTCTATACTGAAAATCGTAGCATTAATGCGTCGTGCTAGTCGTGCGTCTGTAGTCGTTTAGGCATAGAATCATTAACGCTACAAAATGAGCTTGTTTTCTAGCTTCGTATATATGCTCAACGCTCTGTAATTTCAACTTTTAAATTCTCGTGAATTATTATTATGAGACTCGAGGAATAAATAAGAAAAAAAAATATTAAAAATGAAGAATGTGCGCTGGTGGCTACAAAAAAAAAAGAAAAAAAAGAACGCGTCGATAATTTTAAAAATGCTATCGACGCTTGTGTGAGCCTTGTTGTTTACACCGACGATTGATTGCTCAGCTGCGAAATCTCGTATTTCGCACCGAGGAATTCTTGCGATTTCAATGTGTAATGTATTTTATACACCAACTAAGCTGTTATAAAAAAAAAATATATCAAGTATATTCGCGGTGCAATTGAACCAATGAAAGGAAAGAGAAGAGTTTATAAGAAAAACTACGAGAGTGGTGTGACACATTCGAGGGAAGGTCTGATCGTATTTTAGCAGGTAGCCTGGCACGACGACGACGACGACGTAGTTGTCAGTCGTCTCGTATTCAGCTGAGTAAAGCAATTTTTTTTTTTTCCAAGACGTAGTAGTCATGGAAGACGAGCCTCTTTATTCGCGTCTTTACTCACGACGTAGCACATTTTACGTCGTCAAATATTAAAAAACTACAAACAGAAAAAAAAGAAAAAGAAATTACGTAGTTTATTTTTTTTCCATACTGCGCCTCATTTTTAATAACTCCGCACTCTAAATATTCATTCTTCTCTTAAGGGTTCATTAATGCTTACTACAAGTGGAGTGTATAGGTTGTATATTTTTTCCTTTGTCTTGTGTATTCTGGCCTAGTGCCTCGCTAAGCTCGTGTGTCTCTTGCAATCGATAACCAGGCGGTATATATACGACGGCGTAGCTGTACCTCAAAACATTCGAGAAATTCTTTGTTTCTCACTGTCCATTGCTAGTTTCTATCTATACTTACGTAGGTACGTACGAAGCCGAGTAGTAACCAAAACGCGATGAGAAACGTATAGTAGGATACAGTTGAGACGACGTTTCCGGGGTGGTAGTACACACAGAACAGGGGTGCAGGCAGGGGAGGACGTAAAGGGGGTGATGAAATGGGAGGGGTTGGCGCATGCGTATTATACTACCGCGGAGTCCACTTACACACAAAGAACAGCCCCTACGGAGATCCTCAAAGCTACCCGAGACAGAAAGAGAGAGCTAAACTCGTCATTTTTCCTTTGAATATCTATATCTATATATATGTATGTATACCAAAGCAGTCTTATATTATAATCTACTCTTTCCAACAGCGTTTTCCGACTTTAATTATACGCTTTCCCAGCGATGGCATACATATCGTATATATTTTCGTGCACGCCATAGCCACCGCAGAGTTCTCTCTCTCTCTCTCTCGCGCTTATCGATCCATGCACAAATTGCGGATAAGGGGGTGAAAAGGAAGGGTAAGGGGTGGCATCGTCAGTAGGGCGAATATTCAAGCGTGTTATACATATCAGCCGGACAGGCAGGCAGACAGGCAAGCGCTCAGCTGATGTCGTGTATAGCCTCTGTTGCAGCTACTCGTGTGTTACGTCTTGACGTATATCTCGTATATATAATAGCAGTTACAGGGGGGTGTGGCAGTAGGGTATATAGGTATATATCGTGTGGCTCGCGAGTATTATAGTCAGACGTAATCGACTTAGCTCTAGCTAATGCTATATAAGCTGTGCCTTCTGCGAGAGTTAAAGCATCAGGGTATAGAGGAAAGAGGAGGAATGTATATTGGACTATGTTATACTTATGCTTTTGCATTTTCAATCCTCTTCGGACTCATTGTCTCTTTTTTTTCCTATACCTATTTACTCTTCTTTATCTCTGTCCCCCTTTTTTTTACCGCGCTTATTATGAAATTGCATTACGTTGATGTGACGGGCATGGATGCTATACGATAATCATTGATTTCCCTGACTGATGCCTTTCTATATTATGAAACGACAGTGTAATGAGGAAGCATTGGAAATTTTACTTTTACTATATACGAAGACCGATATATCGACCTGGTGTGGTGCTTTTTGCATATATATGTATCTGTATATATAAATGCATGTAATTTAGCAAGAGAGCGCGTGTGTGTCATCTTAGTTAACGAGCACTTTCTCATTTCCGCCTCGCGCGACTACGACGACGACGACGCCTTATATGTTGCTCTATGGCATTATGTGCACGTGCGCGCAGCTTAATGAAGCATAGTAGGTATATTATATGGCCTGTGGTGCTAATGAGACCCAGGCCTCAGGGATTTGCGAATCTAATCGATATGCAAGCTCCTATACCTCTACCCAAGGCAAAGAGTCGGAATTCGCGAATTACGAGAAGAAGCGCAATGAGTTTTTTTGGCGTAAAAATTGCTAAGTCGTTCCGGGTGTATAATATATCTACGTAAGCTGCGTACCGAAGCTAATATTATATACTCTCCATATCGTGTGTACCATATATACCAGGGAAAAGCAGGAGCGGAAGAGCGAAAATGATGAACTTCCGTTTAAAGCGTTTCCGCCATAGCAACCGTTGGACTCACGTAATCGAGAGCCACTTTCGCTCTCTTAGCAGCAGCAGCAGCAGCAGCAGCAGAAAAGTAGCTCTCTCTCTCTCTCCCTCATCTACAGCTTCTCCATCCATGCACTTTAGGATCCAAGTGCATTAATTTTCTCATCTGGCACCGCTACCTATACACATACATCGTCACAGACCAAGTGCATCGAACCCACTCTAACCCGTCTATCTCTATCTATCTCCTTCTCTCCCTCACTTGTAGTCTTGTTGGAGAGGGTAAAGAAGAATAGTAGGCCCCGCATTGCGCGTAATAAGACGAAGTGCCCTGTGAATGTGTGCCGAAGTGTGAATGGAGCACACATATATGTAAGCGCAAAGCAATCATTCAATTCAGAGCTTGGCTACCGGTGGAAATGCGATCGTCCCAAGTATTCTTCTTCTTCCTCCCCCTCCCTCTGCCCACATTCCTATGAGCAAGTTTTCTCACGCGAATCTGCGGCGGCCCACTCTCTCGTGTGTCTATATTATATAGCTCACGTGTGTGCTGTGTGTGTGTGTGTGTGTGTGTCTCTATCTATTATGTACACATAGGAGAGTAAAGTTCGACTTGGGCATTTGCGTAACTGCTTGTTTTTCTATTGCTGCTAGAATATACAATCGACCACATCATTCTCTATACCATTGCTACCATGATTATTTTGGATGTGTAGATACTTTTTTTAATAGCTTTGATCCGTTATACGTTTTTTTCCTATCGCTATAACAGACGATTAAAATTGAAAAAAAATAAAAAAGTGGGTTATACAAACGCAAAAAGAATTAAAACTATATTCGTACGACAGAGTGCTATAATTATATCATTTTAAATCATAAAAAAAAAACTGACAAAATGTTTTATAAGCTCATATATATCTTTTTAACGTCAAAAATAGAACGATGGAGATCAAAACTGAGACACAGACAAATGCTGTGTTGGCTTATCGCGAAGTCCAAAGATAACGTGTAAGCAAACTGTCATGAGTGTAGCGAGAAAAAAAAAGAGCTACTGCCTGGAGGTATATATATTCTGCTACTCAAGATTTTAAAAACGCGATGCTAACATTATAATGATATGTAATCACAGGGAAAAACCCCGAAAAAATAAGAGAATATCGGTATACATATATACAATATCTTGTAACCTGTAGTTTGATTACTGCGAGAGTTTTGAAAAATTAACGTAAATAAATACGCGATGATAAGACGAAAAATAAGAAAGAGAATTAAAAAAGAATTGGTAAAAATAATAATGAAGAATATAAGTGAGTAAGAAGAAAAAACAAAGAGTCAGTGAGACACAGAAGAGAGAACATCAGGCACTTAACATAATTTCACGCTGTGTCATTGACTGTGTATGTACCTACATACATACGTATACGTATATATATACGTTCGCATGTGAGTGAGCTCGGTCGGACCAGACCCGGCGTCGCCAGTGCTCTCTCTCTCTCTCTCTCTCTCTCTCTCTCGCATGTGCGCAAGACATACATACGCCAAGTGAACGGTGTGTGTGTGTATTATTGCGCAAACCCGCTTCATTAACATAAGAGAGCCCCGCGGTCTCTCTTTTGCTATATGACTATACTACTATACACTTAAAACATTTTCTTTCTCACTCTTTGACCGAGTCATCGTATGTCTCTTTTCTCGATATCCCCATCCCTACTCTTTAATCCTACTATTTTTCTTTTCCATCGATCAACCGATTTGTTTTCTTATTATTATTTTTTCTTCTTCTATTAACCGATGTATGTATTTGTATCTGTGGGCGCGGATTTCTGCAATTGCGCAAACAAAGTTGTTTGTCGGCTTTTGCGTACATGTGTATGTATGTATGTATGTATTTTCATTTGATGGGACACACGCGCAGATTACCGATTTATGCCCCCAGCGTCATCAGAGTCTCTTAAACTGAATCCTGATTTATTGACGACGTGGACCGAGAATGAATTAAGAGAATGTGCTCAGCTTGAGGAAATAACTTGTATACATGTATCGGCTTGCACACGTGTGTTCGTAAATCTTTATTTCGACAAGCTATCGCGTCTGTAAATACGCGAGTATGTATACAAAAATATTTTTGTCTCTGTTTGTGTGTGTGTATATAATACGCAAATAGCCCGGGTGTCAATTGTCCCTATTAAAACTGATCGGCCACCGCCGCCGCCGAGAAAAAGGTTTGGTTGAGATCGGTTTGGTACGATCAAAAATAGCCGGCTGTTTACTGGCCGAGTTTGACAGACACGAACGAATGGTTATTGGCATTTTATAGCAGCAGATGCGCTCTCGATTTACCTGTATAAGGGACTTGAGCCAGCTGTGATTATTGTATTTATCGAGTGTGAGAGTTGCGCAAAAAAAAAAAAAAATGCGGAGATCGGTATAAATATTTTTGCGCTGGTATATAGGTACACACAAGTATATCGAGAATGAGATAAGGTGATCTTATTCAAGCGCGATAGCGACCTGATAAGACGATAATAATTGATTCCGGGAACTGTTATTCAATTGCTCTTCGAGACAAGCAGGCAGCAAACAGACAGTTTGTCGTCGTTCCACGATTGATAACTAAATGCCATACATGTATACATGTACATATATATTTATATGTAAGTTTGTGTGAGCTGCTCGAAGACACGCGCCACCGTCTTTGCCAGCAAACAAATTACAATTCCCTCTCTTCGCTCCTTTTCTTCTTCTTTTTCTTCTTCCTCGTATTTACGTAATTCATGCTTTAAAGAAGTTTATATATATTTTTATGTTCTCCACACCCGATTCAATAATTCGTAAATTTTACAAAATACATATCAACAGATGTAAGTATATCAGAATATATAGTATTAATGCGTAATCAAGTGTATATTATGCTAACAGATAGTTGAACTTTGTTTTCACAGTAAAGTTTCGAAAGAAAGCTTATGCATACATACTCATATAATAAGCAAGTGAACTGATACACTTAAGATTGAATAACGCGTTAATGCAGAAGAAAGAGGAGAACGGGTCTTTTATGATGAAAAAAAAGAAAAAGAATCGAGAGAAAGAAATAGTTGCAGTAGCCAGTTGGAGATGGCGATTATGTAACGCAACTCGTTTAAACATATTATCGCGTGCCGACATCAAAAGTTAAATCAGCGCGAAAGAGAGCAAAAGCATCAAGAGATATTAACATGTGCATTTAATAAATGACGAGTAAAATCTATATCTCTTTGGATGGGTAAGGGCCGATAAAACGCAAAGAATCAAATACGATGAGGAAAGAAAAAAAAAGTATCAACTTCGGATGCTTGTTGCTGCGACACGCGAGAGTAAAAGGCATACATATATAATAAAACCTGCGGCCCTCGGAGCCCGGGTACATTTCCACGCTTGATACTGTGCCAGTGTGTGTGTGTATCGTATTTATAAATGTATGTGTGCGTGCGTATATTATAGCGCGTGAGAGAGTCGAAGCATTGAAATTGGAAAGTTTCCATACTGCACCGGCATCGCCGGTTTGTCTCGTGAGTTTGTATGTGTGTATGTGTGTATGTGTGTATAGGAAATGCTGTGTGTTATTCGAATAAACTGGCTGCTGCATAATGAGACGATTCATAAAATGTTGATGGAACGATAGCATATTTTTTTTTTTTTTGTACTTAAATGTGTGGGTGTGTTCATTTTTTTTTTTTTTAATTGACGATGTTGATGATCATGAAGACAGCACGGAAATATCATGTGTTGCGTATACTGTAATTGAAAGCGGAGTACGGTAGCAAAATTGCGCGATAAGATGCTTATCGAGTTGTGCTGCTGTTGCTAAAACGGCCTTGAAAGTATCAGGTGGACCATAAAGAAACTGAGATGTGTGTCAATCAGTGGAATGGGGAATTTTAATTATTATTATCATAATCAAAGAGCCAAGTATTTTATGTTTGATAGAAATTAAAATTATAAATCATGAGATATATAAGTATGGATCTGCTTAACGATATAAATTTATGTATTATTCGAGAAAATTGAGGATTATTGCTTTGATTATTCGATTTATCATCTGAGAGTGAACTATTTTCTTTGTCGTATTTACGATAGATAAACTTCCTTATTATAATTGAGAAACAAGTTGTTGCTGAGTCTGCAGCAAAAACTGGATTACTCTGATTCTTTATCATCGATGCAGATCCGACGTACTGTCAAATCAACGTTACGAGGCTATTCTTTTTTTTCTTTTTCTTCTTATGCATTATATATCTGTTATTTTTGAAGAAAAATAACGATTACTATATCGCTTTTAATAGACTGATAATTTTCTGACATATTTTCCGATAAGAATGAATTCACCCACATTTTTAACATTTAAATAAAAAAAAAAATCTTCCGCTAACACGATAGCGTAATCTTAAGTTAAATACTCTAAAATGGTAAATAAAGGCCTGCCACACATAATTTTTATTTTTTCTGCTTTTGAGTTAATTTTATCACATCATTCGATTAATCAATAATTTTAATAGCATACGAGTGGATAAACTCCCAAAATAAGGTGATTGAAATAATATAGATATCTATATAATTACAGGCGTTATAGAAAAGTAATATCAAGCGTTATAGAGTTGGGCTTCGTTCGTAAAGACGATGATGACGACGACGATGTTAAAGCATTGGGTTCTGATTTAGAAGTGAACATTCGTGTTCTATAAATACTCGTGCAAAGCTCGAACGAATAAGCTGAGAGAGTAGAGGCGGTTTGTACACCTACTTGAGCCTCGTTATCGTCTACAAAAGTGCCAGGGAACCGTCACAAGAAGAACAACTCGACTCACAAGATGTTTGTCAGGCAAATTCTCTCTCTCACTCTTTCTTTTTTTTTTTTTTTCACTACTACGAATCAAATAACTCTCGAAATTTAATCAAACAACTTGTTCTCGATCGACGAAAATAAAACAATTTTATTTTTTCTTTTAAACTTTTTTTGCTCCTCTTAATTCTGATTACGATGTTTGTCTGTGTTATATGACAAAATTTTCTGAGACACTCATTAAAAAAAAAAAAAACCGATAATAATTAACGAAGAAAATTAGGTTTTCCGAACCATTAAACATCAAAGCTTGCGCTTCTGTGTCTAATCGCAGTCTAATAAGTCAAGCAATTTTACATAGAAGCGAATCGAATTTTCTAAAACGAGACAACAAACCCGGAAAATAGGCAAACATCTCCTACTTTCAACTCATCAAAAGTCTCGCCTTCAAAAACATCGACATACACGTTTCATTAATCGTAAATATACATACGATATCTCTGTATCTGGTCAAGCTCGAATCTATGAGTCATACCGTGAATATATCATCGCATACCGGTCATCCTTAGATCTAAGCATTATATCAGCCATCAGCAGGTTGTCTCCATGCAATCATGAAAAATACCGGCAAAGAAAAAAAGTAGAAGGGGAAAAGTAAACGGCAAGTCAGTCTGTAATTGCGCTCGTACTCGTCGATTACGTGATGCGCGACGATCGGAAGGCCGCGAAGTGTGTACAGTAACAGCTCCCGCGAGGTCGAAGGCCGCGCTCTGCGCAGACACTCTGGCACCATAACAGAAAACATGCGGCGAAGCTTATCTAATCACTCTTTTCTCGTGGCACTGCGTGCTGCTGTTGCTACTGCGATGTGATTAAAAAAAATATACATCGAGCCTGCGTCAAGTTAAAAAAAAATAATAAAAAATAAGAGAGACATATATCAGTAAAGAAAAAGACTGCAAATCTGAGGTCGTCGGGGTTATGCTCTTTTCAATCTTATATTTTGAGCGAAGTCTTAGTAAATTGGAATAAAATGAATATACTCTAGGTAAATTCTATAATAAAGTTTGGCTATACATTCAAGTAGTATAGAAGTGTCTTCCCTTTCCCTTTTCTTCCATATCCCCTTTACTCATTGCTTCGTAAACCAGAACTGTAAGCAGTGAAAGCTTTCGTATTAGTATGAGTACAGCCGCTGACTGTACAAGTAATATTTACGTTCAAAATCCGTCAATATAAAATCACGCCGATAAAATCAAGCGTCTACCTAACTACCGAATGTGTGTGTGTTTCTTAAATCAAAAGCTAGTATATGAGATCTATATTGTTTTTCACGTGCATTTAACATGGCAGTAAACAATAAAGAGGCTGGCAATTTAGACCTCAAGAACAACGGTCAAATTGTTGCGAGTTACAGGTAATAATAATATTGTAATAAAATCATTATCGGTGTGAGAAAGTGAAATCAGTTTAAATTTCTGAGAATACATATTGTTGATAGTTATTGTTGTATTTACGTAAAGATATATTAATTTTATTTCAGTTTTGAATGGAGAATATGCGATTTTAGTTCTAAATCGACGTTTGAAATATTAGAGTCGCCATCGTTCTGCGTCGGAGCTGATGGCTCGATGAAGTGGTTTTTAATAGCATTTCCAAATGGCTGTGAAAAAGACAACGAGGGCTACGTGTCTCTTTTTCTACACCTTGTTTCTAGTAATGCGCCAAAAATATTAACTAATTTTAAATTGTCCATTTTAAATAAGAATCGAATAAAAACCCATACATTAGATATTGAATATAAATTTTTACAAGGACAATCTTATGGTGCTCCAAAATTTATTGCAAGCAAAGAATTGTATGGCCTATTAACAAATGACGACAAACTTACTATTGTCTGCGACATCGACGTTTACGGAAGGAATGAAGACAAGCTGTTGAATATCAAGGAACACTTTTATCAAGTTTTAATGTCGAAGCAATTTAGTGACGTCACTTTGATTGTAGGCGACCAAGAGTTTAAAGCTCATAAGACCATACTGGCAGCACGGAGCCCAGTTTTTTCAGCGATGTTTAGTCACGCTATGGAGGAAGCTAACCAAAGTCAAATCAAGATAACTGACAGCGAGCCTCAAGTGATACAAGAAATGCTGCATTTCATCTACACGGATAACGCCCCAAATATTAATAATGTGGCGGAGGGTCTGTTGGCCGTTGCCGATAAGTACCTGCTGGACTCACTGACGCTGATGTGTGCGGATGCGCTTTACAAAAATTTAAGCGTTACAAATGCAGTTAAATATCTAGTACTTGCTGATCTTCATTCCTTATCTGAACTTAAAATCAAAGTCATTCGATTTATTTGTGAACATGCCGAGAATGTGGCTATGACGGATGAGTTAAATTCATTAGGGAAGGATTTGTTAAGTGAATTATTTACAGCTTTAGCCGTTAAAAATAAATACCTACGCTAGACAAGCTAACGCGGAATCCTGGAAGTCTTCCGCAAGTTTTGTGATACATCGGTCAAGTGTAAACTATAGGCATGAATAATTTAAATTAAAATATACGAATTTTAAATTAAAGACAATGCGCATATGAACTCATTGTAATTTTTATTTATATTTAAATGTCAAATGATATGTTTGTGCAAATTCGCATTTTCTTATTTTTGTCAATTATATTTTGTAAAAACAATTTAATTTTTTTATTTTCACGACATTATAATGTACTATTTCAAAAAGGTCTAAAAGAAACGTATTATTTGAGTGTTACTTTTGTTTTTACATAATTGAATATAATAAAATATATCGATTTTTTAAATAAATGGTTATTACTTTCTAATTCCACTGAAAATAAAAATTTTTAAATATTCAAAAATTACTTTATATGTTGAAAAGCTTTAAATAATACGTATAAGTACAATAAAATCTTCTTGTCTTTGTATACTTTTTGCAATATCAAAAAAAAAAATTCAAATTCAGTATTTTCAACGATAAATAATTAAATCACGAATTAAATAGACTATTTTATTGAAAAAAATTTTTCACATACTTATAATTTCGCATAAGTTAAATATAATTTTTTTAATTAAAAAGTTTAGTGTTTTTCATTCAATTTTTTTACGCTCCAGATCGAGAAACGTCGATCATAATGACAGCTTGTTAACGTAATTTTAAAAATTCTGAAAAAGCTGCTGGGGTGGGAGAGAAAAAAGAGGTCTCAGTCCGATAAGCAAGACGCGCGAGTGTGGAAGGAGAATATTCAAGGAGAGAGAGAGAAAAAGAGAGAGAGAGCGCAGTTGCCAGACTCGCTGGCGACGTGGAACGTGTATTATATAGCGTGGCTCGCTTAGGTAACCCGCACGGATCACGCGAGTTGAGAGAGAGAGAGAGAGAGAGAGAGGGAGAATGAAAGAGAACGAATACACTACATATAGCGAGATAGAGAAAACCGGTTACCAAGGGCCGAACAGAGCTTAGATGCGCCTCTTCTCTTCTACTTTATGTGCGCGTGTATGGCCCCGAGCATTTCAAGCATAGCTATATACTCATGCACACACATAGAGAAAACAAGTTTTAATATTTTTTTTAATTTTTATTTCTTTTTGCATCATTTGGTTGGGGTTCTCTTCGTCTCTCGAGGCTTGTTTTAAACGCATTGAAAAACAAGTTGATATTATGTATTTTGCACAAATAATGTTGTAATCAAAATTTGATATTTTTTTAAAAAAGCAAAATTTAAGAAAATTAAATGCCCATCATAAAAAAATTATCGTTAGTAAAAGAGGAAAACTCGACATGTGATCGCTTCTATCCATTATTGTGGAAATGTATATATGACAATGAGAGAAAAGAATACATATCATTTGAAAGTGTGACACAAAGAGACAGGCATACAATATCTATAGTCGTTCGTACGTTCGTTCGTGTGTGCTCGTTCTCAATATAATGTTGAATTGATGAAAGCAATTGTGGAAGAGGAGGTGAGCGGGGAGGGGAGGGGAGGGTGTTTATATACATAAGCTTCTTCCTGTTGTCGAACTCTCTTAGTCGCTCTTATATATATGACTATAGTGTCATGTGACACAATTTATATTTTCTCATCAAATTTTCTATATTGTAATATAGTATCGCTACTATTATTACATATATACTCTACTCACACTTACCTACTTATACCGATTTTCAATTTTATCACGCATTTTATAAGCTGCATGCGGCCGCGAACTCGCTCTTTACATCTACTCGCATACCTTTTTCGCTTATCGCGGCAATATAAGCAATGCTCAGGTCGTAAACATTCCTTCGCGTGCGATAAGTTTCAAGGGAGAGAATCTGCGTTTAGCTATATATGGCACTTTGAGTTTCCTCTTGATGGAGTTATTCTATATAATATACCAATTCAGCAGCTATAGTACTTAAATATATGCATACAATCTATGCAGAGTCTACATTTTTTTTAGCTCTACTAACAGGGAGCGGCATATAAGTCGCAGCTTTTCATATACTGCTGCTGCAAAAAAAGGGAGTTGTGTCGTCAGGTGGTAATTTTTTTGGCCTTGACATTGTCCACTGCTGTGTAGCAGCAGCTGCTCACTCTTGCGCAACGTGTATATATATATATATATATATATATATATATATATATATATATATATAAGAACTGACGACCGGAATCCATCCACGTGCTACTACTACTTCTATTGCTAGTACATATAAAAGACGTGAAAGAAAGAGAGAGAGATGATAATGACTGCAGAGCATATATACGCATATGTATTCTACGGAATGGTATATGAAAACGCGTTTGTATATATATGCATTACGATCTATCTGCAAACGAGCGCTATTATTTTTTCTGTTTGGCTTGATTGGACACTTAACACATCACAATATATTCCTCTTTTATTTTACTTTTGCTGTTGCATTTTTTTCCTTGATCTTTGCAAGAATATTATTATTCGTTTTTTTTATTATGCGAGTGAACTTTAAAGAATATAGCTACATTCTATATAAAATATTTCCGACTAGAAAAATTCGGAATCGATTACGTATTGTATCACTTCCTTAGTCCAATTGTTTATTCGGGTCAAATTGTACGTTTGAATTCCGGCTGGCTTGTGTGTAGGTATGTGTGTTTATGTATATGGGAGGATGAGACATCCCTATCGACGCGTAAAAACCCAAGAAAGGCCCGCACGCATGTTGCTTCTTCTTCTTCTTCTTTTTCTTCGTCTTCTTCTTCTTCTTTTTTTACTGCTCTTTGTTTTTCGACCCAACGTTTAGATCTAGATCCAGTAGGCGAGTATAAACTACGCAGCATGAACGAAAGGAAATTTTACAAAAATTATTTTTTGCACGATAGATTATATCAAAGATTTATAAAAATACATGAAAAAAAAAAATAAATATAAAAAAATAAAATTTTCTGCTGCTGATTAGCAAACATTAATAATTTAGCAATAACTCGTCTTCATATAATTATCTTCTATTGTCCATGCTGACTTGGCTGTTGAATTTAAATTCACATATTGCTATTCTCACAATGTTTATGCAAATTCAGCACAACTGCAAAACTTTTCTTGTAATAACCATACTTCTTTTTATTAGCATAATGAAAATAGAATCGAACTAGCTGAATAAGAAAAAAAATGTTTGCATCATTTTAGTCATATAAAATTATTGCAATATTAAATAGAGTCATAAAATCAAAAGAGAATTAGATTATACAGTAGTTGTTTTCTTACAATATTCTCATTACCAGTCCGAAGCAGATTTTTTTAAAATAAAGTAAAGAAGAAAAAAAAATAAATCTGCTCGTGTTACGTCAATAGATTCTCGGCTGCCGTAAAGCTCAAGCCGATCATGATGAATTGTATTATTGGAGCTAATGCCCGTATCGTTGGCCTTGACTCTCGTCAATTGTATAACGAATGCGTGCAAAGCATCAGAATCCGTTCGAAAAAAAAACGTTGAAAAATACACTAGAAAACAGGGAGGAGAAGATTATAAAAAAAAAAAGAAAATAATAAACGAATTTTCCTCGATATGTCTATCGTTATGAATCTGGATTTGTACTCGACGAAGGACTACTTATCGAGGCGACCGATTGAAAGACTTCCATACATGATTCATGGCTGGCCTTCGAGTCCGCTGTCGACGACGACGACGACGCGCCTTGCTCTTATATTATATTTGTATCGTTCAATTTTTTTTTGCCTCGCTTGTTATATCACTACCCGCGTTTACTTTGATGAGCGGTTTGCTGCTCGCATTCCTGATTACTTCCGTGAAATTAGGCTGAATTTATACGTATACACGCCCCGTTTGTGTGTGTGTGTGTGTGTGTGTGTGTGTGTGTGTGCCTCGTTATTGTTTGTCTGGTATGTGGATTAATTATAGATTTGCCGACGACTAAGACGACAAACTGTCTCTCACAGTCGCTAACTTGTTTGTCTAACGCTTTAACGATTACGTCGTTGACTTGACTTCGAGACAATTTTTTTTTCTTCGTTTTTCGATTACCGTGTGTTTGTTGATCTATATCTTCCATACGTAAATAAATCGATCTGTTGATTGATAAGGACAGATTTTCCATTAAATTGTAATTTGATCTCAATATGTGATGCTTTTTTTCTGTAATTAATATTCGAGAATAAACAAAAAATAATTGAACATCTGCCATAACATAAAAAAAAATATTCTCTCCTCGAATTACGTACCTTGTGGCAAGTGACATTTTACTCTCGCGAAAAAAAAAATGTCGAAGACATTACGAAACGTGTCTTGAGGTGATTGAAAAAAAAAAATAATACTTTCAATGATATTTGTCGAAAGTAGTAGTCGTTTGAATTCGAGGGGCAGGTAAAAAGCCGCAGCATCAGCAAGGAAAGAGAAAAAAAAATATCGAGACCAAGCGGTCGACCAGTTGACCCTGATCACAGAGTGGCGAACTGGTAACTACGAAGGGAAGGAAAAAAACCAATTCTGACGTACAATTTTTCCGGGGCGTTAGGTCAGGCGATCAGGAGGACAGTCGACGACGTCAGGGGGTAACCGGCTCACTCGACTCCTGGCGACTCTTGTCAACAGTTCCGTTGCTCGCTCTCCTTATAGTTTACTGTATAACGCGTATCTTGGACTACTCTCAATCGCTTGCGGGCTTTTTTTTTGTCGGCCTCGTATGAATATGCGTCGAAAAGAGAGAAGGGTGCGACGCCAAGTTCAGAGAAGTAGCAGCAGTAGCAGCTTGAGGGGAGCAAGGCCAAGTCATCTTTGGGCCCTGAGTATTAAAGTGAAACTTATTTTATTTTATTTTTTTTTTACTTTAATTGAGATGATGACGCAGGTGTATACGTCTCTCGGAAGAGAAGTTTTTAAGTGGAAGAGAAAGAGAGAGGGAGAAAATGAGTAAGTTGGAGTTGTGAGTTCTCGGAGATTTCTAAAGCGCCAAACTGATTTAGCATTACGCAAGTCTAATTCGCATACTCGGATCTAAGTACGCGGCCACGTTTCTCTCTCTCTTTCAAGTCTCTCATTACACGGCAATCTCGTAATTACTATGCAAAGCTGCAGATTGCAAAAGCTCCTTTTGATATCCCTTTGGTTCTGACATTAATTTCCTTTTTTTTTTTCATTTTTTTTCAGCTTAGACCACATTCTTGCGAACAAAAGAATGCAACATTAAGTAAAAAAAATTTTGAAAAATCATAAGCTACTAAGAGTTATGATAGCAATCGCGTGCGTGTAGCAATTCGATGTCAAGAGGAAAAGGGAGCAGACCAGGCGTCAGTTTCGCAAGTTTAAATGAGAAGAAGGAGGAGGTATATACCTGTATGAAACCATTATCGCGTTAGTGGCGTTAGCCTGGCACTCGCCCAGTAGTACTAACAGCAGCAGCAACAGAGAGTCCAAAGTATAAGTTGCGCATAGGCTTATATACGACTGCCTTAGTTTCTAAACTGCAGCGTTAATCAGCAATTACGTCGACGGCAAAGCTCTCTCTCTTTTTCTCTTGCAAGCACATCGATCATTTTTAGCAAGCAACTGCAATTCTCTCTTTCCCTGTTCGTCTCGCTCAATCATAAGCTGATTTACCGTGACGGCCTCGGCGTTGCTTTTTGGAAGTACAGTCTACCGCGATCGAGAGACAGACTGTCACTTCAAGCGTTCTCTTGATACATGCACACCTGACATTCGTAGTAATTGTGTCGACGATCTTGTACGTATTTTCTAACGTTAGGAGGAAAGATTTTATTTTTTGCTTTTGCTTTTTAATTGATGCATTTCTTGATATTTTTTTTTATTCAAACTGAACGTCAGACTATTGTAAAATAAAAATATTTACAAGTGGCATTGCAGGGTTATACATATATTCACACACCGTTGAAAGAATCAAAATTTATCGTTGCAATTATTCATGCGAATCGCTTGTAGATTCTGGGATGCTTTTTAAGTTCTCGCGCGGTGATGTTGAGTATTATAGAATGAACGAAAAATGCAGAAACTTTACCTTGGCACCTTTTTGAGAACGAGCTGTGTACGTGTGTGTGTGTGTGTGTGGGTTGCAGTAACATGTCCGAGGGCTTAACGAAGCTTGAAAATTTAAAATATATACGTATATTTATGCATATACATTTGAAAATAACAAATTGAAAAGCTCTGAAAGCTTAGCGCGCAAGGCTTGCAAGCACAAAAATATAAACTAATTTTAAATGTCCGGATTCATAAAAGTTAATTATTTCAGTATAAAATACTGTGTATACGATGATCTATTTTTTAGATCGTTATTTACTCTTCCTCTCTCTCTTTAGCGAATTACGCTTGGTTGAATCGAAACGCGATTTGAAAATACTTTAACAATATTTTGTGTAGAATAGATTTCTAGAGGAAAGTAAGTAATGCAGTAAAGACTAGTTTTTTATGACATTTGTTTTGGCTTTGTCCCAAGCTTAGAGATAGAAGCACACATCTACACACACACACACACGATATATCAATTGCTTGCTTACGTTTTAACGACACTCAAATACCTTTATATAAAAATAACCGAACCATTGACGTCTTTCGACTACAGCTTCTCTGTCATCGCAGTGCATTGCGCGCGAGTCATAGAACAGAGCCTCGATTCAGTTTGTTCAGCCTTACATTATATACCTAAGCTCAGGCCATTAACCAACTGCATGTGTATATAAATACACAATAATTTCGAAAATCCACGTATTTTCGAGCGCGTAAATATTTTTCGATTCATGCTTCAGAGTGCGTTGAATCAATGCAAAATAGTATATTACGACACGTGGCCAGAAAGTTCGAGTTCCCGGCCTGGGGGTTATGTACGGCCGAGGCGAAGCCGAGGCCGTCATAAACCCAGGTC
>JAPYZE010001289.1:0-28843 GCA_030522805.1 Leptomastidea abnormis | reverse complement strand
TTTGTATGTTACAGGTCACTTTCAACAAGCAGCAGCCACTGACAGAGGCAAGCAGTGAGGGTCGTGGATGGCAACAGCTCCAAGAGGCGGTGGCAGCAGTAGTTCTATAAAAGTTTTTTTTTGTTTGTTTGTTACAGGTCATGTTTAGCGAGCATCAGTCGAAGTTAAGGACTGCAGCTGTCTTTGGAGGTAATGGTAGCAGCATTTATTTAAAGTTAATTTTTGTCGGTTACAGGTCATTTTCAGCAATCTCTGCCGGGAGTTTACAATTGAAATAGTGGACAGCATAAGTTTTTTTAAGGCTTTATTTTTTTTATAGACCATATTTAGCAAGCAGCACCAAGTGGCAGTAAGAAGCGGTTTCAATTATTCTGGTTTATTACCGTGTTGAGGCACTAATTTGTCAAAGTGAAAATGGAAACGAAGAATTTAACTAAGTAAGTATTGTATAATTTATTGGACTTTATTTACTGTAGCTAGCTACGCGCGCGGATCTTAGAAGGACTATTTTCAAGATAAATGACTGTATTTGAAAGTTGACTAAAAAGAGCTGAAATAAATTTTTAGAAAATAAGCTATGCCTCAAGACGATTATTTCTTTGACTAGGAAAATTTGATAAAAATGGTGAGAGAAAGAGGGAGATTGGAAGTTTATTAGTTTACTATCGCTGTCGGTGATCGGTATCAGAAGCTTAATTTTTTCTTCCAATTTCACGCGCATTCCACCACGTGCTTTTATTAATTTTTGAATGAAAATCGGTATATTTTCAGCGTACGAAGTTAATGTTGAATCACCTGTAAGCCTATAACAATCATATCACAAGGGCCTTTCTTAGTGTCCTTTACACACATGACTTTCACCTTACCATATTCCGGAGATCCATATCCTTACGAGATCAAAAAACCCCGGCTAAACGGTCGCGATTATCTACATTTGAGGTGTTCTGACTACAAAAACTTACAAATGCATTTACATTTGATTTTTGCACATAAATTAAGTTATCAACAAACTCTTTCCTGCGTACAAAATTAAGTTTATTTTTCACAAATTTATTTTTTACGAGAAATATTAATTTCTCGTCCTTTTTTTCTTGTAATTTCGATGAGATGATTGATTATTAACTATTAATACAAAATACAGAATCATTTATGGCAATGCTTTTGCCTTGTTTCAATTATTGTTGTCGCGATAGCCTACTGGGCACTTTATTCTTTTTAACCACTGCTTTCAAAATCGGTCTGCAAAAGATTGATCTACTAAAAAGCACTGTAGCTTTGAACACTTTTGCATTTTATAAAGTCATATTAAATTTATTTCATCTGATGAGCATCAAATAATAAATTGATTAAGTGTTAACGTCTTTTTACCCTGCGGGTAAAAAGTTATATTAATTAATTATTCTTTTATCAAAATATTAACGAAAAAACATTTTTATGAAACTGTGTGTGGCTTAATAACTCCTTAGTCTTTAAGTATCAAGATCAGTAATTACTACCTGAAGGTGTATACTCTTCCTCTTAACAATAATTTAAAAGGGAACATACAGATACGAAAATTTTTATCACTGGAGCTTATCAGTTTGAAAAGAAAAGTAAAATCTGCAGCGGAAAAAATTGGTCGCAATATTAAATCAAATTATACATTTTATTCTAAATTATAAAGATTATAAGATGTATGGTAAGCAGGTTTTGACATACTATCTTGTAACATTTGGGAAAACAATATTCGGAAAAATGGATTTGGAAAAGTGACTGTAAATTAGATCAGCTATTAGGGAATGCTATTTATATTATATCAAAATATTATACATCATACGCAAGATAATAAACGAAGTACAAGAAGGAGAAATATTTTTATTGTACTCACAAAATTTTTTTATTTTTTTGCTGATCTGTTAATACAAAAAAAAAAATGCATTAATTTGTCTTTATACGCAATTTCCACAACATTTAGGAAACTCTGTCCCGTTTTTGTACATAAGACGCCTGCAGCCATCTTTTAGAGTATTACATCTACAAAATTATATAATTTATCATTTTTTGAAATTAATTTATACTAGATTATAGATTATTCTAAAAGCTCCAAGACATTTAATAATCACAATAAATAAAAATACAACATTATACGTACTCTAGGACGGTAATTAATCCATTTTTATTAGCTGTGACATTTCCTTTGCAATATGGCCAGGTTTTAACAGTTTCCTTAAATTCAGCAAAACATTGCTCAAACTCCTTTCCTGACTTTTCCGAGCAATGTGGACTTGTTATTTCTGTACAATCAAACAGTACAAAAGAAAAATTTCAAAATTGTGTATTTATAATATAAGTTTTTATTTTTTATATAAATATAATAAATGTGATTTACTTAAAAATTCGGAACAGACAAAACTTATCATCAAAACAACAAAACAAGATGTTAAAAACAATTTCATGGTTGCAGCGTAAAAACTACAATATTTTATTTTTTGTTATATAATGTTTAATAATCAGATAGGATTAAAACTTGTATCTCTTCTGGTATATCTGAAGTATATGAGTAAAAATGAAATCATGTTTTTATAAGTAAGTTCAAAAATTTTGACAAAACATTATTTTTACGTAATTAAGCAAATAATTTTTACATATCTGCGCTGTTATTACGTTCAGTTATCAGTTACAAACAAATGTGTTTATCATAATATTCTTTTCAAGTTGTATTATAATAAAACATTTTTTTGTTGTATTTTTTTATAAATTTAAGTTTAAAATTTAAAAAATTACAAGGTTTAGAATTTGGCGTTGACCGTAGAAATAGGATAATTCAATAATTTTAAATTCAAGCTAAATTATATTTTGTGTTAAATATGTTTGATAATATTTTATGAAAATATTTTTTAGTGAGATATAATGATTTCAATGACCTATAAATTAGATAAATATTGATAGAATAGTTTAATATTTAAGAATGTTTTTAATTTAAATTAGGCAAGCTTAAAAAAATTGAATAAAGAAAACTCGTATATCCGAATCATATTAAATCTCCTCTTTTTTCTCACATTTAAATTCATATCCTTAAACAACTTATAAAATAATAGCTACATTTTAAAATGCTTTTAAAAATAAAACAGGAAAAAACTTTTTTCTAAAGGTATTGTTTTATTCATATACATTTTATAATTATGTATTTAAATATATTTATATGCGATTGATCTTTAAACTGACAAAAAGTTCTATTGCATTAGTGTTTAGCAAAAAAATATTATTTTTAGTTAAAAAAGCTAATCTGACAATAAGTTCTACGAATTTAAAAACTTGCTTTGCGATTGGGGATATGATCGTCAAAAAAAGAGAAGTCATCAAAAAAATTCATGGAAAAATAGTAGAAATATTTTTTGATCTGAAAAAATGTTTCCTTAAAGAGTTCTACTATACGTTAAACATTTGTCAAGAAAAATAATTAATTGAAAAACAATGTCAGAATTAAATATAATACAAAATATAAGTCATTTAGCCTTGTTGTCTTTTAATTTATTTTTTAAAGTTATGTGGATTACTATAATAATAACAAATAATAATAAAAAGTCCTAATTAAAAAACAATTTCGAAAACATCAAACAGAAAAGATTAAATTTTTCGATATTTTTTGTTTTTCTAGCAACTTAGATAAGTTAGATCAAACATTATATTTTTCAAAAATATATTTTCATGCATGCTTACATATTGCCATGACTTTCAACGTTCGATAATATCCATATATTACGTTCAAAACTTTAATTTTAAGCATATTACGTTCAACAACGTCAATAAAGATTTAAAAACAAAAGGGACAAAAATACACTTACTGCATTTTTATAATTCGTTTATTGTTTTTTATTCGAAATATGTAAATGAACAAAAATAAATTTAAATCTTGTTTTTATACACACTTGCCACAGCATTCAGGAAATTCTTTTCCGTTTTTCTGTATATTACGTGGACAGTCATCTTGAAAATTATTACATCTGCAAAATTATTATTCTTAAACTTAAAAAATGTTATTATGAAGCAAATGAGGTATTTTATAAATCTAGATTACGTCGACAGTAAGATGCTTCACTCGTTAATTGGACTTTTTTTAGGCAAATAATCATTTGTTTAAAGTCATAAAATCACCTGATCATTTAAAATCACTTGAAATAACGAATTTGAATATAGTTATTTTCGTAACAAGGGCGCAAAAGGCATCATTCCCGCACGAGTTGTGATCACCACGCACGAGTCTGCAGGCCGATACCACGAGTGTATGTAACGCACGAGTGTCACCTATTGGTACACCTATGAGAGTGTGTACAGCTACCTATAGGTGATCGGTGCACACGAGTCGACGGCGAAACCGATGACGAGGTGCGGGGAGATCATACGAGAGAGGGTGAAACACGAGAAAAGTGACTTTTGCGCACGAAATTGCAAAAAATTATGTTCGCAACTCGGTGGCGCAGTAGGCTTCCCTCTCTCGTGTGATCTCCCCGCACCTCGTCATCGGTTTCGCCGTCGACTCGTGTGGCTTCCCTCTCTCGTGTGATCTCCCCGCACCTCGTCATCGGTTTCGCCGTCGACTCGTGTGCACCGATCACCACTCGTGCCGATTACATGCACTCGTGCGGCTTTACCGATGACTGAGATGACTCGTGCGTGGTGATCACAACTCGAGCGGGAATAATGTCTTTTGCGCCCTTGTTACGAAAATAACTATAGTAATTTTAAGTGATTTAAATCAAAATCAGTAAAATCAGCAACAGTGAAATCACTTAAAATTTTTTAAATTGATGCAAAAATTTTTAAATAATGATCGGTTTAACGATTAAAATAAATTTAATAAACTCTTTGATTAAGAGTTTGATTTGAAGCAGGCTTTTATAATAATTGTTATAAAAAGCGAAATTGAACTCTGTATACACTTCACACGGTACAATACAATAGGATATTTATTCTTACATTAATTTAGTAAAGATATCTCACTTGAAGCGATAACTTACTTACATAATAATTTAAAATATTTTTTGTTTAATTTTATATCCTTAGTGAAAAAAATAATACGCTATACGTACTGTAAAATTTTAATTAATCCTTTTCTCGTAATTGTAACATTTCCTTCGCAATGAAATGAGCTTTCGATCTTTTTCTTAATTTCAATTACACATCCCTCAAACTCATCTTTTGATTTTTTCAAGCAGTAATCAGTTTTATACTCTATACAGTCGAATAACAAAAAGAAAATGATATATAATTTATGTTTTAAATAAGTAAAAATTATAAATTCATGTACCCAAAAAATCGCAGTTTGTCAAACTTATCATTAAGATGGCAATGCAGAAATGAAAAAATAATTTCATGGTTCACTTTTAAAATTATGTTATCAATGCTTCACTTTGTTTTGCAGTGTTCAAATGTTTACAAAGTACTAAATTTTCTCGAATTTTAGTTTCCTTATATTTAAGTGAAAAAAAAAATTGAGCTCAATGTGATTATCAATTTTATGACAACGCATATTAAAGTTTGTTTAAAATAAATTATTCATTTATTTGTATCTCACTACAAGAAGTTAATTTTTTTATTTAAGATGTCTCGCATTTTTATACATGCAATAGTTATTTCTTAAACTCTTAGCATATTGTATCCCAAAAAACCTACTTTTAAAACAAGGTATAAAATTTTGTTCGACAAATTTGAAGTGATCAACGCCGCTTTGTTTATATTTAGTTAATATATTTTAGTAATCCCTTTACTAGACATATACAAACATAGGTGGGCCGTCAACGTAAATAAGATATCACATATAAACAGCCAAGTTTGTATTTTAATTTTTGTGTAAAACTTGTACTTTATTTTCTTAGCTTGCATGTCTAACTTTTAGATTTATCAAAGGTTAAAAAAAATCGTATAAATGAATAATTGCAAGCCAAAAAAATGGAGTACAAGTTTTATACAAAAATTAGAATACGAACTTGACCTTTTTTTTATGTGATCTCACTTACGTTGACGGTTTACATATTTATGCTTTTATATCATAGTTATTGGATTGCTAAAATGCATTAAACAAATATTTATAAACAAAGTGCCAGTGGCGTTGATTTTACATATTCATATTTTCATCTTGTTGATGATTCGCGATAGCTTACAATATGTTCTTGACGAGAGAAAGAGCCTTCTCCTTTCCACAAATACATTAACTTACGATCGTTTTGATCATTTATTTTTATATTTTAAATTTGCGCGATTCAAATGAGAACACTTGATTACCATTAATATAAACAAGTGCAGATTGGCATGCATATTTTTTTTTTTTAATTTTGCGATAAAGAACTCGTTGTCGAATTTTTTTCGCAAAAGAAGCTAATACATGTATCATTTTGGCGTTAAAAAATGAAAATACAATTAAAATATTTCAAGAAAATGAACTGCAAAATTAAAAAATTTATTAATATTAGAAGACAAAACTGAATTGATTTGTAATTACATCTTGTTCTATAATTTTTTTTTTTCTAAAGTTTAAGAGCGTTTTCTAATGCAAACAAGAAATTTTCAATACCTACTTATTAGCAAAAAATCAAGGAGTTATTTGTGAAATCAATTTTTTTTCTAAAAAAATCGGTTGGAATTAATTGAAATCGATAAAATCGATTGAACGCGATCTCCAGAAAAATTTTTGGCATGTTCTGAGAAATTTTTAATGGTTTCTCGTGATTTAAAATTAATTAAAAGCGATTGAAATCGGCGAAATCGATGCGAATTCGATCAAATCGTTTGAAATATTTTAGTGATTTAAAATCGCTGTAATCATTAAAAATAGCTAAAAATCACTAAAAATTGGAATCGATTTCACGAGTAAAAAACCCCTAGCAAAAAAATGATAGGCTTAATATTGCGAAAAAGAATGAACCGTATATAGAAAAATAAGAAATTTGATTATAGACCATAGTATTTAAAAATAAGGAAATCACTTGATTGCAAGCTCAAAATGATTGTTATAAAATTTACCGAATTTGTCAAGATTTATACTGTAAATTTTAATAATTCACAAGTGATGCATTAATCATATAGAGTTGCACGTAGCCTTTATAGACCTTAAAACAGAATATCATCATGCAGGATCGTCGGCTTTGCAGGGGCTTTTGTGCTTGCAGTTAATACTACCAAGTTTTTTTTTTTTATAAAAGCTAATCATTATTTTTATCTGCATTGAATTAAACAAATCACAAGAAGATTAGGCGTATCTGCAATATTATATCAATTATAGCTCAATCGTAAAATATTAGATAAAATAAATTACATCGCTTATTTTTAATTCTAGAAAATTTTTTTAATGTCAGTGATATAGGTGTTTATAAAAATGTAAAAATTACTGCTTGAGAAAATAGGTAAAGAGGCACAATCTATTTAATGAGGTCAAAGGTGAAAATCGTTATTTATTTTATTTTATTTAGATAAATTAAAACAAGAATTATTTAAATTATAAGAGAAAAAAGAATGTTACATTATTAAGCGAATATATATTTACCTATATGCAAAGGACTGTCGGCTTCGGAGTGAGAGGGATTTTAAAAATACTTATATAATTTTCAATCAAAACTTCAAATCTTTGCAAAATTATTTTTTACTTTAAATAATAAATATTATAGTTACAACAATGATGAATTCAAATAAATAGTATTAATAATTATTATTATCTTTTCAATAATAATTATTACCTTTTCCATTTTCCATTTGATAAAGCTATCAGGCAAGTTGGCATATTTTTTTGAGTGTTCACCAATGAATTTTAAAATTATTGCGATACTTTTTAAATATAAACAATATTATTTTATAACGTAAAAGTTGGAAGCTCAAATTCAAATCAAATATCAACAAAACATCCCACCCACGCACCCACGCATGTAAATATGCACTTTGAGAATTGGTGTTTAGCGCCACCTGTCGTGACAACCGAAAAAAAAATTTTGAACGAAGAACGAAAATGAAATCATGTGATAAACATCCATCGTTGCCAAAATTTTCAAAAGATCAAATACACATAATCAAATAACGTAGCAATTGTTTTTAGTTTAAATGGATGATAATAGTTTAAAAAATATATCAACAAATTGTTGAATTCCAATTTTTTTTTTAAATAATATTTTTTTATTGCTGATAATAAAATTTTAAAAATGAACAAATAAATAAAAAAAGCTCAACGCAAGTTTAAAAATTCATTAATTAAAATATTTCATATTTTTAAGTTTATATTGTACACAAATTTCAGTTGTTGAAAAGTATAATTGTAAAATCAACTTTATTAATTTGTAGACTTAAAAACAACCAGGCTTAATTAACAAAATAACAAAAAAAAAGAAAAAAAAGAAAAAAGAAAGAGACAGAATATACATTCAACAAGTGTCTTTGTCAAAAGAATCGGCAACGTGGCAAATGCGCGCACCCATGATGCAGACGCGTATTTTCGAAAGCGATATATCTATATATACAGTGTTGTCGGTTGGGTTGACTGAACGACGACGACGGACGACGACGACAGAGAGTCGCCATATTGTTAAAGGAGAGCGTCGTCCGAAGAGAGCAAGAAGCAAGAAAAAATAAAAATATAGCTATACCTATATACAAAGGAGTAAGAGAGAAAGAGATAGAAAGTCGCCGGTGGAGTTTTGCTGCTGCTGCTGCTTTCGCGTCGTCGCGCCATTGTGTCCAGTACAGCAGGCGTCCGGGTATACGGCCGCCGTTGTGTGTGCCCTCGGAGCTCCGATCCGAGAGAGGTTCTCTCTTGCTCGCGTTGCAACGGTAGGTCTCCTATACCTCTTCCCCTTGTCTCTCCAAATTTTTGTTACTATACCCGTGATTTTTAAATAAATTTACTTTTCATCAGGTGGGGGCGACGCGAGGATAGGCTATATTTCTACCATGGAGTCAACAAACCGTCCTGATGATCATAATAACAGCCTGGCCAAACGTAAAGCTGAGGAGTACGAGATGCAGCTGTTCGGCCTACACTCAAGGACGGTTATTGCAGGAAGTAAGGAGAATTATTCTCTTTTTCTCTATATGTACATCTCCCTTTACTCTTTTTTATAATCGGATTTTTAAACTTATTTACTTTTTTTTCTTTATTTTTGAAAACGGGATTGAGATTGTTTATTTGCATACTCTCGAATTGCTATTTTTTTTTTGTTCACTCTAAATACCCGCCGCCACACCAAGAGCCGTTACGTTTATTTCGCGTCCTCTCTCTTTCTTTTTCTCTTCTTTGTTCACTTCGTTCCTCTACATCATATCGCTCCTACTCTCTCTCTCTCTCACTCGTTCTCCAAAGCCTCTTGTTTTTCGCGGATGATGCCTCTTCTTTCTCTCCTCCCCTGGAGTCTCCTCTTCTCTTTTTACGGTGACGCTCACGGTGGTCTCTCTTTCTCGGTTGTGCGGCATTTTGTGCGAGTTTGTTTTGCCTCTGTTTCCGGCGCCGGGCGAGTGTGCTCTGGTTTCATGCTGGAGTCGAGTTCATGACTAGAGTTCACACTCGTCCATCGCTTGAAACGATTATTCTTCTGGCAAAATAGCAAGAGAAAGAGAGAAAGAAAAAAAAAGTTTTTTTGTCAAAGGTTTTTTTTTTAATGGATACAAGGTGTTTTTATAATGCGTAGACAAGATGATGAGTAAGCTGGTTTCACTTAATTTGCCCCTGATCCTGATTTTGGCATGGATTTGTTGTAGTTTTACAAGTTTGTGTATGTCTACACAACTTCACAGATACAGACTTTGTTTAATCTTTGTGACCATCTCTCTTTTTTTTTCTTCATATTTTTTTGCTTTTTACTTTTTTATCTTCTTTTTAGATTAAATAAATAATTAATACATTTTGTATATTATAAATTTGTAATAGTAATGTAAGTGTCAATAAATGGAATAATTAAATATTATGAAAATGTTATTCTTTGTCTTACCTTTCTCATTTGTATAATCATACATTTGTTAAAAAAAAAAAAAAAAAAAAAAAAAAAAACTAATTTTCAATGCGTAAAAAGAGCTAGACTTTTGATTAATGCACTGAAAAAAAATCATAATTATTAGCAAATTTTTATATATATTTTAAATTAAGGTTCATTAAAATCTTTTTTGTCACCATTTTTTTATTAATTTGTCTTTTATATTTTTGAAAAAATTAATTAAAATTAATAATAGTATAAATATTTCTTAATTATTAGAACTAATTTTTAATTCCGATTGTAAAATATAAGAATACTACCATAAATTTTTTAATTTTTAATATTAATTACAAAATGTAGCATATATTTTAAAAGTAAATATTCTTTTTACAGTAAATCAAAAGGTAAAGGAAAATGTCGATGTAAGATGTCAAAAAATGTATGAATCAATTGAAATCAAATACAATCCCGGTGTTGAACAGAAGGAGTTGTTAAAAAGTAACGTGCGACAGTTGAGAAAAATGTACAGGCACAACATGCAACCTCATCTCAAAACTATAGAGGTAACTTAAACATATTCATTATATCTACCAATCTGTAGAGATTTTTATTAAACATAAATTAAAAAAATTTCAGAATATTGTCCATAAGTTTATTAATATACCTGACAATGTATTATTAAAAGAGGACCATCATCAAAAGACACAGTACAACAATGAAGAAATGAATAATTTAGAAAATAGATTGGAATATCTTCAAAAGGAAGCAAAAAGGGTAAAAATAATTTTAAAAAAATTTCTTAAATAAGTTATGATTTTTAATATATAATCCATCTTTTAATTCTTGCTTAAACTTATGTAAAGTTTTTTTAAGAAATTCAAAAACTAATACTTGACATTTTTAAATTCTGTTACAGGTTACAGTATTTAATGCTCTATTAAAAGAAGAATTGGAAACAACTAAAAAATTAAAAGAGACAGAAGATATGGCTAAAAGACTATGCAATTTAATTGACAAAGGACTATCTGCAAAAAAAATTAAATCTAAAATGTTAAGAGAAGTAGATAAAATAAAAGTATTGACAGAATCTTTGGATTCATTACAACCAGTCACTCAAAAGAAAAATTACAACCCTAGACTACATGACTGCCATTTGGAACAAGTGTTTCTTGATAAATAAAATTATTTGTTCAGCGTTTTACAAGAAAATGTATATAAGTTGTGATAAATCTTGATAATTTTGTAAATATGGAAAATTTTGTAAATATGGATACTTATGATAATGGAGAAAGTGTAAAAAAGTAAAGTAAATGTATATACTTATTTTGTAATTAAGTGTAATAGATCATTGTACAAATTACCCTAATGGTTTTTTTGGAGTGTAAGATATGCTTTTATTTAAATTATTTTTTTTTACAATTTTATAAAATTTGTAACAAAAATTTTTTCAATCTGAAATAAAAATGAATTTTTTAATAAAAAAAATTAAATTATTTAATTCATGTCAACATTAGATTACTATTTTAAAATGAGAATGAATATACTAATATAATTATCCATACGTTATTGTATTATACTAAATAAAAAATAATATTGCAAACAATATTCTAATACTTGTGTATGAGAACTTATTATTGTACAAATTTTTTAAGAAAAGTTTATATATACGTGTAAAAATATGGATTGTTTTTATATATCGATCAAAATACACGAGGTAAATTTTTTAATCATCCTTAAAATTCTAAATTTTATTAAATAAAAAAGAATTTCATTATCTTCATTTTATACTTTACAATTTATAAAATTTTAATCCAATTATATTTAAATAAATTGATGTTTCTAGCATAAATATTTTTTTTTTTTTATTAAAACATCATTATCAGCTAGTAGTACAACTATTTAAAAATAAACTTTAATCCAATCAATGCTCAAGTATTGCTAAAATCCGTTACACTTGTAAAGCTATGAAAGTACTGTTGCCAACGAAAGCAATCATGAAAAATAACAAGGCCCCTATCAGGCAAATCCGGGGATTTCCGTGAATTCAAATTTCAAAGTCTAGATGTATCACGTGACCCTCTAAGGTAAAGTGTCGATTGGGGCTAATTTGACCAATCGTGAGCGTCGAAGTACCGGAAGAAGGAACAACGAACGACAAGTTCGCACAAAAAAAACGGTTGGTTTTCGAACACACACTCTCCCCGCAACCGTTACCTGTTCGGATCACTCCTATAGCTTGCTCGAATATTCGCAACGATAAATTCGTTGCTCGTGTTCATATAGAAATACAACCAAGTCGCCAAGGTGTAGTTAAGCTCGTCTTCAGGAAAAACGTGGCTCAAGGTGAGAAGGATCTCCAAGAGGGCATCTGAAAAGTATCATCATACAAGGTTTGTTGTGTACAGCTTTTCGTTTTGGCGGGTAAGCGTGTATATCTGCGCAGCTGAGCTGATGAGTTACATTACGAGCTCTCGCAGTTTAAAAGGTCGTTCGAAATTCGTTAAGTTTTAGAGAATCGCGATTAGGAGCACGCGTCCGAAAGTTTCTTCAGGAATACACACATCGTTTATTGGTATTTTCATCAGGTAAAGAGGTAAAAGGCCAAGATGTCGGAAGCACGTCGCGGTAGTGCCTCGACAATCGTCAGCACCATTTCTGACACCCTGTCCACTCAGTCGAGCGAATGTCAGCTAACGGCTCGGCTCCTCGATTTGATGGATCGTACCGAATACAATCTCGTCCAGGAGAACGGCCAACGTAGATTGACAGCCCCGGAACTCACCAAAGAGCATCGTGAGCGTATCAAGGGTGCAGAGGTGTTTTTGGGCAGATTGCCGCGCGACTGCTACGAGGACGAGCTGATGCCGCTCCTTGAACAAGCTGGACGCTTGCTCGAGCTCAGGCTTATGCTTGATTTTTCTGGAACTACCCGGGGATACGCTTTTGCGCTTTATGCTGATGCTAAGACTGCAAGGGCTGCCTGCCAGGTATTGGTTTTTTTAATAAGTTGGATTTTTTTACTTTATTTCTTTTTTTTGTGGATTGGAATGTTGAGTTTGATTTTGGAATATTTATTACAGTTGTTAGATGGGCACCACATCAGGCCGGGACATCCGATTGGCGCTGTCAAGTCGGTCGATAATTGTAGGCTCTTTTTTGGTGGTGTTCCGAAGAATAAAAGTAAGGAAGAGTTTTTGGAAGAATTGAGCAAGCTGATGGATGGAATCGTGGACATTTATTTGTATCCTAATGCTCATGATAGAACGCTTAATAGAGGTACAGATTGTTTTAAAAATAACCAAGAATGTTTGTTATTTTTGCTCCAATTAAAATTTTTTTTATTTTTAGGTTTTATATTTGTAGAGTTTAAAGATCACAGGTCTGCTGCTATGGCTCGAAGAAAACTTATACCTGGTAGAGTTTTGTTATGGGATCATGAAGTTGCTGTCGATTGGGCTGATCCGGAACCTGGCGAACCAGTTGATGAAGAAATCATGGAACATGTGAGTTTTTAAAGCAAAAATTGTAATTTTTTTATTTTATATCAAATTTTATTCTTGATTTTTTTTATTGTATTTAAATAGGTCTCTGCTTTGTTTGTCAGAAATCTTTCCATTGAAATTTCTCAACAAAAAATTAGAGAAATTTTTCTTAAAGAAACAGAGATTCCAATAATTAAACTTAAGAAAATTAATCATTTTGCTTTTATTCATTATGAAACTCGCGAGCTTGCAGAAAAAGCCATGAATAAGATGATACGTAAGTAAATTATCACTAAAAAATTCTCACTACATAAATTATTTTTTTTTATTTATTTTTTTTTCATTTAAGAAATTATCCTTTGAATTTCAAACCATATTAATAAGAAAAAACAATATTAAAATGTTGAAAATTCATTTAGAACCTGGAGGTGTAGCAGAACAACAACAATGGGAAATACGTTGGGCTAAACCTATTGGTCCCATAAAGCAAGCCGAAAGACAACGTTGTATTAATGAAGCAATATCGCAAACGACTAAGAGTAGCAAGAAATCTGAAGAAAAAAAATATGGAAAGAAAAACTCCTCTAAAGCCAGAATTTCAGCACAATTATCTGATCAACAACAAGAGCATCTTGACTTACAGTATGTGTACGGTCTTAATGGTTTTGTGTCACAAGTTTTTGGTGCAACTTGTTCTTATGAACAATCAATAAGCCAAAATCATGATGGGTACCTTTATAGGGTATGCATATAATTTTAATTTAATTAATTTAATTAAAAAAAGATCTCATTTTTTAATTATTATATTTATATCTATGATTCTAGGTGTCAATAGTAAAAGATAATATGGCAATTTTTGTGAACCATGGAAGTGTACAGTCAACTGTACAATTAGCTTTGGATGCAGCAGTGACAGAAACTTATCAAAAACTTAAGTCATTTCACGATTACACCATTTATAACAGTAAATATATTTTTTATTCCTACACTTGAATTTTATTACAAATTTCATGCGTGATTTATGGTATGTTTTAGATCTGTATCCTCCTACACCGGTCGATGACCTCCCTACATCTATGATGCACTTAAACATCAGTACCAATAATATTGGTATGCAAGGTTTTCAGTATGGTGATGCTTATTAACATTTTATATATAAATACCTACTGTAACACGTTTAGTGTCTAGATTAATTTAATAGTTTTTGCTTATTAGATTTCAATAAGTGATTTTATATTATCTTTAGACAAACCGATCAGAATGACAATTGTTAAATATTTTTCTAAAGATTTAATTTTAGAGACTTACAATGTTGAGACTCCAAAATGGTTTTATACAATCAATTTTAATAGTTTTATTGATTTTTTTTATCTCAATTAACTTGCCTTAACTACATATTTAAGAAATAATAATGGATTGAACGTAATATACGTGATTAATGATTTGTATTTAAAAAAATTTAAATTGGTTAAAAATAGTATGATAAAAGGTAATATTTTTTATCCGTGATGTTTATAAAGTCGGCAATAATTTAAACGTATTGCATTTGACAATTTTTCACATAAATATTCGTTCCGGCATGACAATGAATTTATACATTTGAATTTAAGCATCGTCTTGACATTGTAGTTTCTTAATTTATGTACGATTGAAGTAAACAGTAACACTAAATAAATTACATTATAAATAATTATACAGTAATTAAAGAGGAATCAAATAGAAAGGAATTTTAATTACTGTAAAATAGATTATATATTTTGTGTAGTCTATTGTTTTTACAGATGTGATAAAAAAATCTTTGTAGTGTATACTATTTTATATATTAATTTAACATTTAATGTACAAGTAGCTGTAGCAGATTTTTGGAAGTGTGTAGCCATAAAATATACTAGTGTTTATTGTAGAAGTATTTGATGTAAAAAAGTACATTGATGTTTATAAATAATTTATCAAATAGTACATCAAAGTAACAAAGAAAACTTAAACAACTTTTTAGATTTTAACTATTAAGTTTATTTTAATAGTTAGTTAATATCGATATTCGTTAAATAAAAGATTAAACATTTTTTAAATGTTTTAAATTTAAATTTAGATAATTTTTATAAACTTTTTAATAGAATGCAAGTACTGACTTTTTATAATAATCTATTGTATCCAAATTGTTGATTTAGAAAATTTAAAAAGATGTAAACTTAGGAAGAATTATATTCATTAGCTGTGCTAATTGGTAATTTAAAAATCATTGTTAAAAAACTTTTTTTTATTTATGCGGCATTTTCACCGTAATAACAACTTACTAATACTCGTGATTATAGTAAGTTTAGTTTTGGTTGTAAACTTTATATAGACATATATTCAGTGTTTAAAAAACTTTTTATAAATGTGTTCTAGCGATTTAAAAGAATTTTTGTAATTTTAATATGTGTGTACATGTTATGACGAAAATAAATATTCATTATAGACAAATTTTTTTTCTTACTGCAATAGAAAATTCATTTTCATCATCGCGTTTTCATTGTTAATCTTTTATGACAATTTTGTTTTATATTAAAAACCACCTTAAAATTGTCTACTTCTTGAAACTGTAATATCTCTACTTATATAAGTCATACTAGTGTCAGCTTTAAGAAATGTATTTGGATAAAAAGACAAGCTATATGAAAAAAGTAAGTGCAATTATTCTAGGTAGGAAGCGACTAGCTACTAATGTTTATTTTCTGTTTAGTTACGACGAGTAGATTGACGTCTTAGCAGTGCTTGACCAAGCTTTGAACCATGTCCTGTCTAAAAAAATAAATAAAAAGGTGTCCTAAGCATCATAGAAACAACAAATAGAAGCTGAGTATGGTTTCTTTAAATTTATTAAAAAGATTATATATTATGATCTCAAACAGCTGTTATAAACATTTAAATTAGATTTCAATTATTTTTTTAACTGCAGTCTGATAATGCTTTATTTTGCATTTTATAAAAAAGTAATGGACATAAAGTTGCAAAATTGAGTAGTTTTTATAATATTAAAATATCAACAATTTTTTTATTTTAATTTTAGATACAGCACATATTTTATGAACAATTTTTTTTTTTTCAATTTACAAAATAGTCAATTTAAATACAAAAATATTAGTCAAATTATTTTGTAAGCAGTATAATAATAACGAGTACATATATTTTCAGGACTTGCAATTGCAAACCATGAGCGTATATTATAGAACCCCTGCAACCTTTCGCTTTCTCTCCCACAGCAAAACAAAACGGAAAGAAAGGAAAGGTGTATATGCAAGATACCAAATAGAAAAGGACAAGTCGAGCGAGGATGGAGAGAATCAAACTCACGTCGCTGAGGTATGTGCGCGCGACCTCACGCCGAGCAAGACGATAGAAAGAGAGAGGTGATCTGTGATCAGCAAAGAGATAGTATGTGACCGAGAGCAGACTGTGTCCATCAGTAGTCTGCCGTCTGCGAGTCGGAGCAATTCTATCGGAATCTATCCTCGCCTGCGGCTGCTATCAGCCAGCCAGCAAGTGTTCCTCTGTATATATACCATATAGTATTATAAGTAGCTCGACATTCCTGAGCGCTCATTGTTGTCGTCGCGAGCGCGTGTGATATGTTTCCTCGTCAGCTGGCGCAGGTGGTAGTGGTGGAGTTCATCACGTCCTCCTCGTCATCGTCGTAGTCTTCGTTGACGATATGCGACGTCTCGCGCACTTACGACGCAACCTAACCTCCGGCTCAGCTGTGCAACAACGCTGAAGCTCTCTATTATATACCTAATTTACTCTGAGGAAGTTCTTCCCCTTCGACACTTGGCAACAATATCGGTGTGAACGGATAGAGAGACACAGTTACACTGCGACATCGTTGGGCCCGAGGATTGCGTTAAACTTGCTGTCATCTCAAGTAAGATCAAGAAAACTCCTAACTATTTTTCAATGTCTGTGATGTGTACAACGCGCTTTTCTTCCTATGATCGATTACATTTTTGATAAACAGAAGCACAGATAAGCTGATCCGTGATAAGTAGTTTGCTTTGCAAAATTTGACGCAACGACGGTTTATTTTTCATTTTATTATCAACTCTTTGCTCAGCCCAACACCCGGAAGTTTTCAGTTTAAAGTTTACAAATACGAATTTGCTTCTCAGAATTGGATCCTTCTTCCTCAAGTGTAATTGCTGTGACCAAACATACGGGGTCAGATTTATTGCTCAAAGATAAATACTGAAATAGTTTTACACTTTTTAGTGTGTAATATTGATACAACATTTCATTGGTATATTTTTTAAGTTTTATCATTGTTATCAGGGATTTAAATCTTATTTATTGTTTTTTAATTTTCATTGCTTTGTAGTGATTAAAAAGAAAAAACATTTTTTTTATTTTATCACAAAATGTAGGATGAGTATTAAACGTAATAAATGGTTTCTTTTTATTTCAGATTTTTCATAAAATTATCTAAACATTAAATATGCATTGCGAAGCAAACAGACTAGAGACATTCAGAGAATGGCCAACTAATGCAGCAGTGAGTCCAGAGCGAATTGCAAAGGCAGGCTTTTTTTACAGTGGTCAAGCTCAAACTGTCCAATGCTTCTTATGTGGTGTTACTGTGTCAGAATGGAACTTTGGAGATCAAGCAATGTCTTTGCATCGCCAATCTAATCCAGAATGTCCATTTGTGGTAGACCCCAGCTCTACCTGTAATGTGCCTCTTATAAATTCAGACAACGTCTCTGCCCCTTCAAGCAATGAAAATGAAACTACTAGTCAAAATGATACACAGCCTTATTCAAATGAAAGACCAAGTGCAGAATTTTTACAAAGCCTCAAAAGTTTTACTCAAAGGTTGTCCACTTTTGTTAACTGGCCCAAATCTGATATTATTTCTCCAGAAAGTCTAGCCAAGGCTGGATTTTACTATCTTAAACGATATGATATGGTAAGATTTCTTAACAGTTAAGACACATTTTGATAATACATCTAAAAATAAAAATTTATTTATCAATTTAATTACTTTTAGTAGAGATAAAAATTTTATCTTTGCAATTTTCTATAAATTTGAAAATTTCAAGTAATATTTGTGACATTTTTTAGGTTGAATGCGTTTATTGTGAAGGTGTGATACTAAGATGGGAACCTGGCGATGACCCTGATCAAGAGCATAAACGTCATTTTCCTTTGTGTGATTTTTATATAAAAGTTCTTGCAGAAGACGGTAATACTAAATTTTTTAAATTTTAATTTTATTAAAAGCAACATTTTTACTTTGCTTGTATGTTTATTTTGCTGATGTTTAATGTTATATACAAATTTTATTTTAATATATACGCTAACTTTATGCAGTTCAAATTGCAATCAACCTTGCCAAAAAATATATACTCATTTTCAAACGTCGCAAAAATATATATGTACACTAGTTTCAAGTTTATTGATATTTAGCCAAATATATTGATGCATATGTTATGTTCTAAATATAATCATTTTGGCAATGCCAGCAAGTAAAACAGCTGCTTCTTGCTTAGTTCTTCATTAATTGTCTAAACAATTGAGATTTTTAATTTTGCTTGAGTGGGAGAAACTTGTTCTAAGAGCTGAATGGGTTCAGGTATTTCTTAAATATGAAATTAAATTTACTTTTTTTCATGCATTATTATGACATTTATTTGGTTTTTGACGCTGTGTAAATATTATTTGTTGTAAACTTTTGTGAAACAGCTTTAAAAATAAAATATTATAATAGTCAAAATTATAATGTACTGCGTAGTTTGTCTTTCTTTCGATAATGCAAATTCTAAGGACATTACTATAAAATTTAAAAAACATGTATCTGACTGTGCAGATTTGTCAGCAGAAAAACTGGGGTTAAGCAATGTCAAGTTGATGCCTGGTATAACTTCCAACTTTACAGAATTGGGTATACAAAATCATTCAGCTCCAAGACAACCAAAACATGCAACATTCGAAGGGAGATTACATACATTCCAAGGGTGGCCAAGCAATTTACGTCAAACTCCAGAAATGCTAGCTGATGCTGGATTTTATTATGTTGGTAAGTACAAAAATATATGTATATATTTTTTTTAATTTTACAGTATTGTAATTAACGTTTCATAATAAATAAATTCAATGCAGGTTCGGAAGACCAAGTAAGATGTTTTCACTGTGATGGAGGTTTAAGAAATTGGGAAGAAACAGATGATGCTTGGGTGGAACATGCCAAGTGGTTTCCAAAATGTGGCTATATAGCTTTAGTTAGAGGGCAGGACTTTATAAAACAATGTGTTGACAATAGACCACCATTAGATCCAGCGGTACATGTGATTTTCATTATTGTTAAATGTTAATTTTTTAATTTGAAAAAAAAAATCATTATTTGTAATTATAGATATTGGCTAGTGTTTCTGACGATAGCGCTGAAGTTTCGACACCGCCAGTGTCTCCTGCAAATACACCCTCTACACAAAGTTCAGGCAGGCAAGTTACAGACTCTGAGTTGGAAGGATTACTTGGCACACCGCCAGCAATGGTCAGCAATATTTATTATTAAATTATATTTAGTCTTTCATCAGTGATTATTTGTAATACATTGTATATTTTTTAGGCTGCCCTTGAAATTGGATTGCACGTAGGTCGCGTTAAAATGGCTTTAAAAAGACGTATGGAACAGACGGGATTACCATATGTGAACGCTGATCAATTAATAGAAGATGTAACTCAAGTACAATTAGGAGAAGAAGATAATATGTTAGTATAAATGTTACTTATAAATTGACTGCGTTAAATATCTTTAAAATATATTATCATGTATAAATGGCGTGATTACAGACTCAATAGACAAACACCTGACTCTCCAGCATCAGAGCTGACACATTTGTTAAATCAAATAATCTCTACGGCAGAAGCTGCAAGTAGTTCTATGGCACAAGCTGAAAATGCACCAATAGTTGAGAGCAAACAAAATGACGTTCCTCAGAGATCATCGCCATCTATTGAAATGGAGTCGGATGGAAAAATGGAAACAAAGAAAAAAGATAGCAAAGCTGAAGGCTCAGGTATGTTTACATTTTATTTTATATTTTATTTTAATCAGAGAAATCAAATTATTAGTACAAATTTAAATTACTTTTTATTTAGTATTCAAATATTATATTCACATCTCATTTAACATACGTCATACTTATTTAAAAAATATAAATTTTAAGAATAGAGAGATTTATTTTTGCTCTGAAACAACATAGTGAATAAATCAATAAAATAAATTTTTTTTTTTCAAAATAGTTTCTTTGGAGGAAGAAAATCGAAGACTTAAGGAAGCTCGGCTATGCAAGATTTGCATGGACAGAGAGGTCGCGGTCGTTTTTCTGCCCTGCGGTCACTTATCAACTTGCGTATTTTGTGCCCCGTCACTCACGCACTGTCCCATGTGCAGACATGAGATTCGTGCCACTGTTCGTACGTTTTTAGCTTAAACGAACTACACATAGACTAAATAAAGTCCAATTATTTTATCACGACAAGTCAATTTGTTGTATCGAATGCGTTCTACATTAGATTAGATTGAGGCGATGAAAATCGGTTTATATTAGATATTGAAGGGAAATTATAATTTAATTACTTACTTATTAATATGGCATCAGGTACAGCTTACATTTTTGAATTTACTTGTAGATTTTAGATAATCTAAAATATTATTAGACATAGAAAGACTCGGGTGTCGCGGTAGATGTCTAATCTCGTAGAGAAAATATGTAATTGTTAAAAAGTTAATAAGTCTAGTGTTAATATTATATAAAAATACTTTTCAAAAATCAAATAGATTGGTTATAATATTGATAAAAAAGTGATGATTGAACATGGATTATATTGTATTTTTCCATACCATGCTCACACTTTATTTTTCAAATACATAAATTAAAAAGTTGATCCTTAAAAAATTTTGAAATTTTCTAATGCTTTATTGACTTATTGCATAAAATAAAAATTTAATAGCATTACATAAAACTGGTTAATAATTTTTCTAATATAAAAAGTATTTTTTTTTACTAACTGAATTTTTTTTCATAAAGTATATTTTTTACTGCTGTTTATGAAAGATTGCAAAGATAACAGAGTTAAATATTTTTTATTCTAAACAATTAAAGATAATTTTAATGAACAGATCATTTTTATAAAAAAAATATATAAAACTATAAGGTATTTTCTAGTCTTGACTTATATATAAATATCTAATCGTAATTTAATTAAAAGAAGATATTTGAATCTATTTTTAATTAACTAAAATTAAAAGTCATTAAAAATATAAAACTATAAATTATACTAATTTTATTGAGCTTTGGCATTATTAAACTTCTTTAACAATTCTATCAAAATTAATAAAATTTGTTAACCATTTTAGATTTCAATATTCAAACAGCATCATTATAATTGTTGAACTAGAAGTGGATTAGTAATAAAATGTAGGCTGCTTAAGAAGTTGTCCTTTTTTAAAATATCTATCTTTGTTGTACAAATTAAAGAAATAAATTGATTAACTATTTGTAAGCTAAGTCAAAATATCAGAAATATGCACCTGACAATATGTGTTAAGTATTATGAACGAAACATTCGGAAAATGTATGAAGATATTAATATAAATCTATATATATAAAAATAAGGATGATAAATAGGTGTAATATTCTTTCAATGAGTAGATTCAATCAATTGAACAATGATTAGTTCAGTGCAAGTGAAGAATACTGAAATATAAATTTTATATGTTATTGTATGAATTAAATTTATTATCTCACTGAAGATTGTAAGTATTTGACATAATACAGATAATACATGCTTATGTGAAATACACCTAAAGAGATATTTAGCACCTCTATTTTTCTTTTAAGTAACGAAGTACAAATAAAGCGAAAACTGTCGTACTCAATCAAGCAACACCGTGTTAATATTTTTTAAAAGGGTTTCTTCATTTAATTAATTTGCAATTTAATATTTTAAAATTAAAAAAAAAAAAACGTGTAAAATGCACGAGTTTAAATTTTTTACACTAAATCTGTTTACAATGAAATGATGAAAATAAAACACGTGTGCTTGAACGTTCCTGCGTCTTGAATATTCCCGAAGTACTAGAGTTTGATGCTGTGCTCTAACACGCTTAAATAATCGTTATACGAAATGTGACTTTGCAACGCTTAAAAATACTATAGATATATAAATAGATTAAATTATCGGGCTCTCCAGAGTTCCACTGTTGATAATTTAAGACACCTCTGTCTGATATTACAGCAAAATATATATATAAGTAAATAAATAAATAAATGAATTAAATTGCACGATAAATAACAAGTTGCCTTTGTTACAATGGCATGCGATAAAACGTTAGAATTAGATATAAACGTGTTTCTATTAGGGTATAGGTGTCAAATGATAAAAAAGATTTTATTTCATATATGTACCCGAATATATTAAATATATATGAACGCATACATATATATTACTATGAAAATATTTAAAATAGATATTAAACTTCAATAAGCGTTATTTATTTTTGTGAGACTCAATTAATTTACTGTGTTAATAGCGTATGCATGTACTCGTGTGTGATATACGCGAAAGAACACTTGAACATCAATTGAAGAATATAATCTATATAAAAAAAAAAAAAACAAAATTCTTATCATTTTCCATATCTACTTGTCATTTATCCAGATGTATGTATGTATGTACGTTATCATTGTATCTATTTTTTTAATAATTGTAGTTTATTCTTATTTTGTTGATTAGATTCTACTAGACAGATATATTAAAAAAATTAAAATTATTATTTTTGAAATTACCTTTTAAATTGATACTTTTATTTATTTTGATAAGAGTAAATTTTATACCTCTATCAAAAATTTTTAATTTTACTTAAAACTATAAGCTTAAAGAATAGTATGAATATAAAAACCTTTAGATAACGTTTAAGATGAAAACAATTATCAATAGTATTGGTAAAAGAAAAAATGATCAAAATTACATTAAATATAATGCAAAAATAATAACCGCATTTACATCAATCATTTACGATGTAATTTACATATTCGATTTCCATAAGCAATAAGCAACATTTTTTTTCTTTTAATTGAGTTACATCAATTGAATCCTATGCAAAAGTAAAAAAAACTCTTGGTAGTATCTAATAGCTTACACCTGTTATTGTAACCCTACCTTTGCAGTAGGCATTAAGTAGTTAGTTAAACTTACTGACCAGCTGAGGTGTACTGTAAAGTAGCAGGTGTTTTGTTCACCTCAACTCGTGTGAGACAAAAGTGTCGGCCTTGTTCTGCTTTTTCCGTTTGAGTAGTGTATTCTTTTTTTTTTTTACTTTAGAGAACTTGTGTGCTCTGAAACATCTTGAAAAATGTATTTGAAATATATAATAAGATCAAACTTTATGGAAATTTTATTGCGTACATAAATTAAGATTTTTTAATAGAAAAAAATCATTTAATTTTTGTCATTTCTTTTAAATCTTCATATAAAAGGGCAGATTAATGTTTTAAAAAATTCCACTTCATTTTTTTATTTATTAATTGTCGAAATATCGTAGCAGCAACTTTTATCATTCATTTTTTTTTAAATAGTGATAAGTTCATATCAGTCAACCGTATACTCATTCTAGTTTCAAAATTGTCTTTTTTTTCAAACATATTTTAACGTCTGTGCTAAGTAAGTCGTTTGAAAAAGATGATGACGATGTATTTGAATTTCATATACAAGTTGGCAGTGTAGTATAAACGAGATATCTCTCTTACTTATTCAGTTGAGTATTTCGCTGACAAGATTAACTTACTGAGAAATCGTGTATATAGTTTGTTGAGTCAAAAGAGATATATTGTATAAACGTTGTATATAATAATCTCGTATGACGCAGCCCTCGAATTATTTTCTTTCTCGTTTAAAATATTATATGAAACGTGAAAGAATTCGAAAATCTTGGCATAGATTGCATAATAATATTAATATCATAACTTCTTACAATTATTATGTGGTAAGTAATAAAAAATATATTTAACTATTTTATATATTTTTATAACAAATCTATTAGCTAAAGACCAATTCAAATGCTTAATATATCAAAGTTTTGCACAACTTCTTTTTCTTTTTTTCAATAAAATTTTATATTTAAATTTGTTTAAATTAATTTAAATTTCAATGATTTGAAGTTACCATTCGATAGAAAAAGCCTATAAGGGACTTCATCAGCAAAACATAAATTATACTATTAAACTAAATACATATTTAAGAAACTTGATAAAAATTTTTCTTTTTCTTTTATTAAAAAACATAAGATACATCACGTTTATAAACATAGGTATCTATAATAGAAATATTTCGCTTCATCTGTACCAAATGCGATTACAGTAAAGAGAAAAAATTATTTTTCTTTCATGTCATCTCGCAATTTATTGTTTACTAATGTCAAAACAACATTTTTTTCTTTACTATAATAAAAACGCATTTAATATATATCGAGAATTAGAGAAATTATTTCTGGACGATTTAACGACGTCAACATCAAGGTAAAAAAATATGTTGGCCAGATGTAAGCCACCAACGTTTATACCAGATTTACCTTATGATAACGTATATATTTATATATGCCTATAATCCTATACCTATCTCTCTTTTAATGTGTTGGCATTTCCGGCCTTGTCTTCTTCTTTTATAGATTAGTAAATCACGCGCGGGGGAGTCTGAAAAGGTTTGGGTATACCTATAACTGTTGAACATGTATCGACTTGAACTTTCGTTTCGCGTTATCTTTTACGTTATATTGATTATTTTTTTTTGATTAATAAGTTTAATCAAGATTTTCTTGTATTATATTGTTTTTTGCTTTTTTATTAAAGAAATGGAATTTTATATCATTTATAAGTGCTTATTTCATATTACACCATTTTTTATTGAATGATTTTTTTATTTAAAAAAATATTGAATAGAAAAAAAAGATCATATTAAGATTTTTTTTTCAAATTTTTTTTAAGACTGTATTGTTATTCATAAAAATTTGCATCATAGGAATATGCGTGAATAGTGTACCTTTATATCTTTATGTAATATACGATGAAAAAAAAATTTCTTAATAACTGAATAATATATAAAATATTTTATGATTACAATTGATCTTGTTAAATAGAAGATACTATCTATATTTTATGAATTGAGAATACAATCGAGGCCAATCTCTTCGAATGATTTAAAATTAATTAATGTTCAATTTTTTGATTCTAAGAACAAATTATAAAAAAAATGAATGCGTCTATTTTATTTTACAATATTCTATTGAGTTTTTTCTTTTTTTTTTCTTTTTATATTTGTCTATTGTTTACTTACATGGCTTTATTTTGTTTTTTTTTATATATAAATACAATAAGTTACTTATAATTATACGTAGAATATGTATATTTTATTAGTACATTTAAAGTTATCTATTTAGAAGAATAATTTTTTCTTTTTAATATTACTTTAAAACTATTTAAAAATTAATAAAAAGAGCTTAATATAATATGCGATAATAAATAAATAAAAGAATAAATTTAAATAAAAAAATAAATACCTAATATCTTCCTTAAAATTAAAATTTACCTACACTATATAATCAAACATTAAAAATAAAAAAAAATTAAAAATAAAAAAAAATTACCACTTTGGTATATTGTGTACATAAATTAAGTTCAAATTACTTAAACAAAGCACGCAAAAAAAAGAAGATAAGAAACTTAACTTAAAAACCCAAAAACCCCTAGCTCTCCCTCTCTCTCTCTTTTCTTCCCTCGCGCGCCTCTCATAGAAATGAAAATATCTTCTAAAAAACTAAACCCGCAACAACAATAATTAAACAGAGAGTGAGCAAAGAAGCGTGTCGGTTCTTCGGAACGGAAAAAAAGGTTTCGCAAAAGCTCATTAGCGCGATAAAGAAAAAGAGGCCATTCGTACAGTATACGTGTATACATACATATAAGTACACCCGCGTATCTAATGTGCGTATAGATTGTGTGTACATATATATTATAGTAGGTGCTACTATATACGTTTGTTTAAGACAATAGTTGGGGACGAGACGAGCTACTAACAATATAATATTGTAGTATATGTATGATATTTATACATAAAAGAAATGCGACTATATACACGTGAGATGTGACGATTGTCTTGCACGTACTATATTTTTATTATTATTCAATTTCTTCGATTTTTAGTGACGATCATATAATCTAAGATATATTATAACGCTTTGATTTTTCGTTGAGAAAAAATATTAAATTTAAAAATTAAAAATTCCATAAATATAAAAGTAACGTGTGATTTGCGCCGTAAAACTTACTACTCCGGAAAAATAATAATAAATCGGTTTATTTATATGATTGAAAAAGGCACAATTATATACCAACAAGGAAAGATCTTTTTACGAAAATAAAAATAAGTTTAACTGCTGTACATAATAACAACAACAATTTACGGGCAAGGTCAGTAACCTTTTGACACCATATATAATTAAAAAAGTCATATTTTAAATCTAATATTACTATAACTGTAAAGAGTCCCAAAAACAGTTAAACTAATTTATCTATCATCATACTTAATATTTCGACTTAAATTTTGATATAGAAAGAAAAATCTGCCTAGATTTATGTATACAATACGGCTGTTTAACGTTTACCAAATGCAGCGAAGCTTTTCTTCAGGATGTCCTTATATTAGATGAAGTTTAGCTTTCGCAAGGCTCATACAACTAGCTTTATTTATCGATTCCTGGAAAACTAAAAAATGGTTTTGAATGAAAAACCCTTTATACCTATTTTTTTCTTTCTTTACACAAAATATGTCTAAATTTCTTATGTATCCTATATCTGTATCCTTGCGGCTTTTATCTTGTGAGCTTTTCCTCTTTAGGAGAGTCTTGACGTGTTGGGTTATAGGTGTGTTTTTTTATTTGTACTTATTTTAAGGTATATTTTAAATTGTTTGATAAAGGTAAGATGGAGGATTTGATTAAAAAGGAGTGGTGAGAATATTATTTTGAATTATTTATTATCATGTGAATTAGTAGGTATTGATTCTTTTTTTTCTTTTCTTTTCTCAAAAAGGATATGTTATTTCGTATAAGGTATTATTATAAGTTTTTTTTGTACAATATGTCATTCTTTTTATGAATAATGAGACATAAAAAATCGTATGTTACTTTTTAAATGGGGGTGTATAGGTATTTATAATATTACAAAGTATATTATTCACATATAATACCGATTTCTCTGAAAAATATAAAGTGCATAATATATATAATTAAAGTATGTGCAAGCGAGTGAAAATTAAAACAATACGTGATGTGAAAAATTATTTATGATATCGAGGACATATACACAGAACAAAGGCGAAATAAAAAATAATGTATATAAACATTGACTTGATAAATAATAAATGATGATGACAATATACCTATTTATATATCAAGTGCGCGCAATTCATGAATTTGATAATCAACTGCAATCATCATTTTTATTTTTATATACGTCATTTGATAAATAATTAAATAGCACAATAATTTTTTTTACTTTTTTCAAATGCGAAATTATTTAAATTTATTCCTGTATTTCAAAAATAGTTAAGAATGAAATATTCGTTAATTCAGAATTTTTAGTCTTAATAATACTTGCAGTTCCATCGACCGGTAAAATTGTGTCAAAAGTGATAACCAATATTAATTTTTCATATCATAAACATATTTTAAAAAACCTCTATAAATATACTACACCTATAAGTAGATAAACAATAGGGTTTCTAGATCGTAGGGTTTCTAGATCCTTAGGGTTTTTAGATCCTAGGGTTTCTAGATCACCTGATCCAAAAGCCCTATAGGGTTTCTAGATCACCTGATCAAGAAGCCCTAAAGCATTTCTAAATCACTTGGTCCCAGTGATCCGCCCTAAACCATTTCTAAATCACTTGAGTCCCCCTCTGCATTTTATTAGGTTGTAAATTGTTTAAAACAAATAATTTAAAAATAAAAAAATTTTAAAGTTAATTTTATTTTTTATAAATTTAAATTAAAAAAACTTATTTATTTTAAATAATTGATTTTATTTATAAATAATTTTGAATTTATAAATAATTTATTATATTAACATATAATTATTTTAAATCAATTATATTATATAACATATGAAAAAAATTTAAAAAAATTTAAAAAATGCATAAATTATTTAAATAATTATTTATATAATTATTATTATTAATATTAATTGATATTATTTAAAAAAAAAAGTGAAAAAAAAGTGAAAAAGTGTATAAAGTAAAATTATGGATACGAGGATTCGAACTCTCACCATATATATTGGAGTTCAGTACTCGGCCGCTAGGTGTCGACCGACAGACTTTTTATGACTCGCAATAGATTCA
>JAPYZE010001288.1:0-33170 GCA_030522805.1 Leptomastidea abnormis | reverse complement strand
TGCGTGTGTATATATATATATATATATATATATATATATATATATATATATATATATATATATATATATTATGTATGTATAGATACTTATAGCTTCGTGAATCACGCGAGCTTTTTTTAGTGACTCGATTATTCGGTTTGTGAAGTGCCTTGACACTTCAGATGTGTGTATGTGTGTATGTATTTGCATTAATGGGATGATTAAGTGGTAATGGATATAATATCATGTATAACTTGGTGGTCTGTTTTTTTTTTTTTTTTTTTAAGGATGTTATGTCAAGATGTTGTTATGATGAGATGCTTAAACGCGACTTGTTTTTTTAGAAGAAATGCAAGTGTTTTTGTTTAATTAAAATAAATGTAATTGATGATTTTGTGTAATTATAATTAGTAATAGATGTATTTCGTAATTAATTTAGAAAATGATGATAATTAATAAACTCATATTAATAAAAGCAAAGTCATGAATTCGAATTAAAAAGATAAGCAAGTGTTTTTTTTTGTTTTATTTATCTAAGCTAACTGCTACAGCCACATGCAATCTGCATATCGTTTACACTTTCATTTGATTACATACATGTGAGAGAGCAATGACGTCATATGAATCTCGTGGGATAAAATTTCGCGCGGGAAAATTTGATGATTCACGAGCTACAGATACACGTGTTTATTATGTTATAACGTATAAAAATTTATTCTTCAAAAAAAAAAAAAAAACATAATATTATTTTTGTCGTAAAATTATGTTTGACCTTTTCGCCCACATAATTTGTTGTGTCTCATTATACAATGACATTTTCGATACAATCAGTCAAAATGAATGATGACTATATACAAAATGTTGAATAAATGAATAATATATTGTACATTAGTATATACTTTGAAAAATTATTGATAATTATTGATCATCTAATACGAAAAAGCTCCAAAATAAAACTCATTAAATTTTTGTATTTTACATAAAAAATTAACAATTCACCGAAACATAAGAATAAGAAAAGACAAGTAAAGCGTTACAAAAATGAAATAACACAAATTGCCAATAAGCCAGTCAATTTTCAAAAAGACTAAACGAAATACTCGTATTCCATAGAGTAAAGCCTAAAGCAGAAAAGAAATAAAAAAATGAAAAAAAAAAAAAATAAAGAACTGCAGCCGTTTGTTTAGAGACGCAGACACACGGGAGTGAGAGCAAAGCCGACAAATGCTTACACAGGCAGGCAGGCAGGCTGGCGCACACATACACACATACCCACACACATATGTTCACAAGCGGTTCTCTCTAGACAGTAGGTTAGCAGGGTCGGTCTGCGGCATCAGACTTCTATCTCCACGCGAACACAGGGGTTAAGGGGTAGAAGTACAGGAGGAGGAAAGGGGCAAAGGGGGGCGTGCGGCACACACACACACACACACACACACACACACACACACACACACACGCACACATAGGTACATGTATAGAGGAGAGTAGATTGTTCCGTTGAACGAGGAGGATGGCAAGTGCCTTTTTTATTGTGGGTCAGGCGCGAGTGAGCACATATTGGGACCTTCAAGGTCCCTTGACGCTTAGCTATATGTATATGCGCTTGCTGACGTGTACCCGCACACCCTTCACTCGAACCATGGCTCATGTAAGTTTTTGATAAAATAGAAATAGAAAAAAAAAAGAAGATTTAATGCAATGAAGTTAAAATAAATGTCGATATTAGACTGCGATGGATGAATAATATAAAGTTGAATTATTTTTAAACAATTTACTGTACTAAAAATTATTTTAGCGAGTATAGGTATATTAGATTAAAATTTCATTTGCATCGAAGTCTATTTTCTTTTGGTATAGTTATTAATTACAAATAAAATTATTTCAATTTACGAGTAATTTAATTGACATAAAATGCATAAAAAAATTAATTTAATTAAAACCTTTCCAATTAATTATTACCTGAATTAATCTATCTCACATAAATTATCAAACATTCCATTATCAAACTTAACTCATTTAGTTACAAACAATTATTTCGCGAATGATCTTTTCTCGCGTCAATTAGTCAAAATCCAAGGTCACATATAATTCATACATACACACACATACACTATTACCTCCTATGTTATATTCACAAACACATACATCAATCTCTCATCCTACTACCACATCATCCTCCTAATGCGCTCGATCGTCGCTTACTTCTTTTTTTTTTTTTTTTTATTCCTGCACCCTCAAGGGCGCCCAACTCAACCGCCAACTCCCTCTCTTTCTTTTCTTCTCCCATACCATCTTAAACTCCTCTTATTTTTTTTTTTTTTTTATTTTTTATCCTTTCCTTATATCCCAACAGGCATCCTCCCACTCACATTTATATAGAGAGACGATCTCTCTCTCTCTCTCTCTTTCTCTTCCTGGTGCGGGTAGTAGGCAATATATAGCAGGCAAGTTATCCAACCAACGTATATATATAGCTGTCCGGTCCAAAACTCCAAAAACTGGTTCCACTTGCACATTCTAGGTCGTTTCGCCGAATGCTATAGTTATGTTTGTGTGTGTGTGTGTGTGTGTGTGTGTGTGTGTGTGTGTGTGTGTGTGTGTGACACACACACATAAACACATACATATACATGTGACACGATTCCGTGACTATATACATCGGCGGTTACATATACTTATACGTGGACCAGCCTTAAAAAAAGAGAAAGATAGAAAACGAACTATAAGGAAGAGGAAGGGGAAAGGTATAGGGACTATCGGCTTCGCAAATTAATTTTATCCGCCGTTTGGGGTTTCACGGAATGACATTGCTGCTGTTGATGCGGCTGCTGATGCTGCTTGTGGAACGCGCGCACTACCATTTCTATAAGTATGTTAGTATAATATAAATCCACTTCCATGGATACTTAAAACGCGATTAGGCTTCTTTCTCTCTTTCTTTATATCTTTTTTTTAGTTTTCTCTCTTTCTTTCTTTCTTTTTTATTACTTTTACCGTGGAATTGTAATATGTAATTTAAAGTACATTATAAGTGACTATATGCTATGGTGGTTATAGAATAAATAGTTTTCATTGATTTTTATAGAATAAGTTCCTTTTTTCTTGTGAGACAAATTTAATCTGATTTATGCTCGATTAATTTTAATGTTAAAAAGCTATTATAAATGAATAATTTTATTAAATGACACGTTTCATGTAATAAATACTAATAATATTAATCAAACAATTTAAAAAAAAAAAATTCACAATTATAAAAAAAAGAACCTATTTTAACTTTTGTCTTTGCCAATGTTTTCGTGATCAAGTTAACAATTCATCGATGAAAATCAATACATATTTATTTGTAATAAAAAAATAAAAAATTAAAAAGAAAAAATTAAAATAATCATCGAATATAAAAAGAATATGAAATCGAAGCAAAAATATCAGCACAAGCAACTTTAAAACGATAATCGATAGAAGCAAGATCTATAGGTATACAATATGCATACATTGTATGTATAGAAAAGCAAGTGAGGGGGGGTCCAATCGACAAATCGTTTCGGCGCGCAAAATTAGAGCAGTTAGTCGCTTCCAGGCACAGCATATATACATGCTGGTATACGTCTATATACCTACATACATGCACATAACATCTCGTGATCGCTTATTCTTTCTCTCTTCCTTAACCAAGAGAGAAAAAAAAAGAAAGAGAGAAAGAGAGATGATCGAAAGTAAAAGAAAAAAAGAAAAAGGGAGTTAGAAAGAAGACTGGCGCGCCAAGTCCATAGCCATATAACCTACTACAACTACTACTACTACTATTATAACCCAGCATCAGTTTTCGTTGCCTATACTACTACTATGGCCTTGTGGCATACTTCCTCCCTCCCTCCCTTCCTCGTCCGTTCTCTCTTTTGCAGGCTTCCGCGAGGCAAGGTTCGCTCTTTTTTTTATTTTTTTTTTATTTACCCCTCTTCGCGGCGCTCTTACTCCCTTCCCCTCACTTTTTCTTCTTCTTCTTCACCCTCTCGTCTCCTCATCGCTTTCGTCCAGAGCTTGCTCGCTCGCTTACTTGCTTGCTTGCTCTCCTCCTGCGCGCTCTTTTCTTCTTCTCCGGCGCGCCTTTGATTTTCGTGTTTAGAACTAAGAGAAAGAGAAAGAGAGAGAGATTTTGGCCCTACTTTTCTTCTTTCTCTCTCTTGCACACATATGAGTGTCTATATAAGCTCGCTGTTCTTTCTCTTTCTCTTTCATCCAGCGTCTGCGTGCTATATTATGTAGAAGGCCTCGTATATATAGCGTGAGAGAGAGAGAGAGCCAACACAATAAAAAGTTTGCTATATGGCTTAGCACAATGCTTTGAAATTTGGAGAGCCCTATAGGTATATATGCTACTAACGTTACCTGTACGCTGACGCTGACGAATCTATACGTTAATCTATAGCTCTATGCTGTCGATCTGCACGTATTCAGTATAGTTTGGAAGGTAATATTGATGATTCGATTTTCTTTTTTTGCGATATCTTACAAATTTAAAAGTAAAAAGTTTGCAAGGGAGGACTGAGGGTTTTGATAAGGAAATGGAATTTTATGTTTGTTGAAGGATAGATGATAAGTGTTAAGAAGGGGAGAATAGGAAAGGGAAAAAGAGAGAATGTGCAGGAAAAAAAAAAAAAAAAAAAAAAAAAAAAAAAAAAAAAAAAAAAAAAAAAAAAAAAAAAAAAAAAAAAAAAAAAAAAAAAAAAAAAAAAAAATGAAAAAGTAAACGTGACGAAATAATCGATTTTTTTCAATAAAAGAAAATATATTAGAAAATTATTATTAAATAATAATTAATAAGGAATTCTCAGTTCATTCAAAATTAATTTAAATCCTCTCTTTCTCCCCCCTCCAAAAAAAAAAGAAAAAATTTCTCAACTTGAAAAAATGCAATATTTCCAGCAATTTTCGATAAAAAACTTCGGAATAACGTGCGAATTTATTATCACATTACAAACACGATCGCGCAATAAGTTTTTTTCCCCACGCGATATCATAACTCCCTCAACAAAATAAAAAAAAAACAGATCAAAAACCACATAGTAAAACGACTATAACACAGAGTAAACTCTTATATGCAGTCATTCAATAAAAATTTCTTATCATATCACAACTATACGAACACAGAGATACCTATAAAAAATATAAATACACACACATTCAACAAACGCTAATATCTAAATTTTAAATCGAAAAAAATTTCGGTTAAATCTATACACATATACATTCTCCATCTCTCTTTTTTTTCCACTCTTACTCTATATCTATCTTCGTTCAGAGCAAAATACACAGAATGAGGCTGCGCAGCCGAGCCTGCAGCGTATATTATATGTATAGAGTATACAGCGGGGAAAAACGAGTATTATATATCGCGCTATATAACGAGAGAACGCTATGTATGTATATGTAAGCGTGTAACGTTACGTTAGCTTGAAAAAAAAGGGAATTGAAGGGGGAGGTAAAGGAAAAAAAAAAGGGAGGGAGGGATAGAGAATAGTAGCTTCTCGTCTAGCAAAAACGTTTTCTTGCAGCGAAAGAGAAAGAGAGAAAGAGAGCTGCTGCTGCTACTGCTGCTCGTCTAGGAGGAAACTTGCGGTGAACCCTGCAGCAGCAGCGAATTTCGTAGCGTATATATGGCTCTTTTACGTTATACATCTATGTATGTATGTAAGGTTTAGGTGTGTGTGCAAGTGTATAGCAATGTGAAACTATGTATTATTATTCGCTAACGGTTCTATGCAGAATTGGAATATGTTTATCGAGGGCTGCTACTGCTGCTGCTGCTGCAAAAATCCCCTGCCTTAAGATTTGCGTTTTAGCTATTGCGATATGTATAGATATATGAAGAGCGTTTTAGCTATTGCGATATGTATAGATATATGAAGATGGAAGGAAAATTCGAGATGTATATATTTTATATCAGGTATGTATGTACGATCGTATATTATATTATATGTATAGGTATATAAAACGAGAAGGAGCTGGATTTCTTAAATGCTTAGCTAAGCTGTAATGTAATTTAAACCGGTCGGTTCTCTTATATATTATATATTTACCAACAATTTGGCTGAGCTTATTTGATACGCTTTTTCGTCGTTGCAATTGATGGACATTAAACGAGAGTTTAATAGAATATATAATAATTTTTGAAAATAAATTAAATGAAATTAATTTAATTTTTTTAAATGGATTTTAAGAAAAAGAAAATTTTTTGTGTGTTATTTATTAGCACTTTCAAAAGATTAGTTTTTCAAATCAATGTTTCGACTAGAGAAGATAAAGATAAGAAATCCAATGTAAACTATATATCTCAAGCGTCAAATAAACGAAAATATAGAGCCCAAAAATGATTTTCTGTTATGCTCAACTATACCTACAAATATTCTACAATATATACATTATGCATGGATAACGAAATAATTTAAATTTTTTATTTCTATTACGCCCAAATAACAATTAAACGCTACACCATAATACCAAACCAAACAATAATCTCGTAACCGAACTAACAAAAAAAAAATAATCATCATTGCTGTATCATCATTTTAACCATGAAAGAAAAAAAAACAGCAGGTGTTAAAAACATATAATTCGCGCAACGTCATTTTTAAGCAACTTATTTATAAAAGTCATCGGACTTACATTTTTCTTTCACTAACCTGTCCTTTACTCTTAAAAAAAAACCTTAGCGAAAAATTCGCCTGTCCATCCAACAGTCACGATGAGCAAAAAAAAAAAAAAAAAATCGTCACCTGCTACCATTGCTATATTATACCGTATATATTGTCCATATATGCGTTCAGATTTAACAAGTAGATCTAAACCATAATAATCGCAATCCACGAATCTACCTATATTAGTAAAAGAATTTTATACCAAAACGAGAAACGCGTATCGTAACACTCACTCCTTTATAATATTATATCGCTCTCTCGTATTACAGACACACACCTCTCGTATAATTTCAAATTCCGGGAAGAGAATTACAAACTTTGCCCTTGGGACATTCGAAAAGGTGAGAGACGCTTTAACTTTTGTCATATCATATATATACCTATATACACATATACTCGTATTAGAGACGCTTTCTCTTTCTCTCTTTCGTGTTTACGTTTATATAAATACGGTATATTACACTCTCGCGATAATGTATACAAATCGTGATTGTAATATGTAGTTGACTAAACTATGTGTGATTTATTATACTTTCAGAATTATTTTCTATAAAAACGAAATTTTATTTGCGAATTAAAATAGATAGGTAGCTATGGAATTTTGCAAATTCATTTATTCATCAGCTGGTAAGTCTTTATTAACTCGAGTGATTGGTTATGTTAGCTTGTTTGTTGCATAAATTCGATTGCTATAGAATTTTTTAAAATATCGTTAGAATATGAATAAATTTTAAATCGTTCAAATGCATGTTAATCAAATGTTTAATCTATAAATGCTTGTAATACGAAGTCATACAACGTATTCTAACTTTAACTACAATCACATCATCATAAGGTGATTTAAATCGACGTTCAATTGTAACCTATATATATAGGTATACACTATACATACACAGAAGCTAACATAACCACAAAATCTAAACCAACGTACTTATTTAAAAATCAAAACTTGAAACTAGGTATTTAAAATAAAAAATATAAAACAACAAAATAACGAACCATCGTAAGGCTGAGGTTTTCGATTATACCAACCACCACCGTGTCCGTGTGGCGGCATTGGCAATGGTGCTTGAGCATACATCTTGAAGAACTTGCTTATGTTTTAGAAAATTAAGAATCTCAAATCCAAGTTATACGTCCCACGTATATATAGATATAGTCAGATTCCGCTTTTTTTTTCCACAGACACACAAGCGAAGTAACAAAAAAGAAAACGATAAGAAAAATCTCTTCGTCTTTATAATACACGTTTTTTATCGTTTCTTTCTTCACCAACAGTTTATATATATACATGCAACACACGTATATACGAGTATATATCTATATATATGTATATATAGAAAACCGAACTTGCTCGCGCTTGCTCACGTCTAAAGAACGTTGGTAAGTGGTAACGTACACGATCGCAGGGCACAAGTTTATAACTGCACTGTATGTATATATACTATGAATATATACCGACGCGGGTGGACACACGTGTCTTGTCTTTCTCTCTTTCTTTTTCCTTCTTTCTTTCTTTCCTTCTTTATTTCTTTTCTATAATATATATCTCTTCTCGTCCGAGCGTTACCGCTGCTCTGTGAGAACTGCCGCACAACTATACTCGACGACCACGAGGCCCAAGAAATCCGGAGAAAAGTGACGTAATTTGCGGGTGAGAGAAAGAGAAAAAGAGTGAGAGGGAGTGTGAGGGGGAGGGATTGACTGGCCAGCGGACGGTTGGCGCGCGGTCTTATATAGCTTTATATAGATATATATGTATACATATTTGTTATTAGTCCGGATGATTTCTCGACTCTATGATATACTTAGGCCTTATATTGGATATGTGTGTGTATTTGTATGTATTATATATACAAAGACACATTGGTGAATTTGGCAAGCTGTGACTTTGAATTGTCTTGAGTGAAATATATATACCTATACTTAGGCCTGTATAAACTTGGAATGAATTAGCGTGAGTTGATTTTGTTTACGATTGTTAAATTATATGACTTTCAGTATGTAGGTACATACATTTAAAATGATTATTAATTAAAAAAAAGTTAAAGATTACGTTTGGAATAAAAATATTTTTCAATTAATATTAAAAAATAATTGGAGTTTAATATTTATTATCATCTTTCTATTCTAATAATGTTAAATTAGAATAATTACAATTAGTAAATATTTTGTCATGAAACATTGTCTTTAACTTTTTCTGTCTTATACACAAATAAGATTTGATGAAATTAAAAAAAAAAAAGGAAAAAGAAAATTAAGAAACATACTTGTAAGCAGTTTATATTACATTACGCGTATTACTCAACTTGATAAAATCACTATCTTCATCCGGTAATATAAAAAAAAAACTCAACCCATAACTTTACACATCAAACTAGCCTTTTTCTCTCAATTTAACAAAAAAATACATATCTTCGATAACTATCATAATCTTTTTCCCATTATAAATCTTTCAACCAAAAAATTTAACTTAAAATCTCTCATTTTCTCAGAAGATAACTACACACAATTACAGATCAGCATATGTACATCCCAAAAGCTATCCTCATATATATATAAAAGCATACAGTTTCTCTGTCTCTCGATGTATTTTAGTTCCGGAAAACAAGCCTAAGAATCTTCACAAGCTTAAAACGACAGTATAGTATAGATATAATGTCTAAGTAAGTAAAAGAGCGAGATTCAAAGAGAGAGAGGGTGGCGCTCAAAGAGCTTGAAAATTTAACCACAAAACAGCATCGTAGGCAGACGTAATAGAAGAAAAAGATAATTCTCATACTAGATCCTATAGGTATGTGTGTGTGTGTGTGTGTGTGTGTGTATACACCTACACCATCTTAATAGTATATTACTGTCGCTCTTAAACCGCACTAGTGCGTAAAATACCAGATAGATCGTCGTCAGAAAAGAGAGAAAGAGAGAGCTTTTCTCGTGTCTATGTTTTCCTTATTCCATAACGACGTTGACATTATCTCTCGGACCTATTTTAAGCAGTTTCTAATTTACTTTTAAGACTAAACTAAAAATCTAAACGTAGTATGTGTATGTACATTACAATAAGGTATATAAATTTACACTATCAGTACCTACTATAATTTCCACAAAATCAATCAAAATTAGTTTAAAAATACTCTCTTCACATCTCATACATTGTATATACTTTGGTACATTAGACACGTTGTATTTTTGTCTCCTACGTACAATCTTCCCCCCTTTCCCCCTTTTTTTATATACGTAAAAGTACATATATAGCGATTAACGAACGGAAGCTCTTCTCACTCTTTTTTTCCACCATACTCCCTCAACATACATACATACATACATACATACATCCCATTCAACATCAAGGCTAAAGATAGCACTTCCTTCCTCTTATATATAACACCAAGCAAGTATAGTACTATACTCCCTCTTCTTCGTTCTTGCCCTTTATATTATGTGTATGTGCGCTTGATGGCCTTTCCTTTTCGGCTATAAGTATACACACGGATTCTACGACGACGGAGGTCTTATAGGCATATATGTTGTAGGCTAGAGTTAAAACTTGAATGGATAAATTGAGAGCTTTTTCGTGGTGTGATATGCTAAGATTGTACAATTGAAATTAAGTAAGTATAACTAAGTACGTGGGTGTGATGATTTTGAAAAATTTTTCTAATGTGGGTTAAGAATAAAAATATGTTTAAAAGTTTTTTGATTTATGGGTAAGAGAGTATGATTTTGTGATCAATGAAATGTAAGAATAAAATTAAGTTTAGTAAAAAAATTGGAAGTTTAATGTTTGTTTGTTTGCTTGGGATGTTAGTGAAGTTTGGCAGGGAGTCTGTATTTAAGTTTGAAAAACATTTCCATGTCAAATTCAATAGGGCTAAAACTTTTTTTTTTTTTTTTCATGAGGAGAAAAGAAAAGAAAATTTTTTGGAACTTTGTACTTTTGAAGTTTAAAGTTTTTTTTTTTAGTCGAGTTGTTGGTAAATTCAATAAAATAGTTTTAAAATTTATTTTTATATTTAAAGTTTTAGAAGAAAAAAATATTTAAATGTTATCAAATAACTTTGTTTTTTTTTTTTATTTTTATTAAATTTGAATTTTGATACTCTAAAAATATTCAAATAATTTAATAAAAAAAAAATAAAATAAATAGAATAGGCTATGGTTGAAAAGTTTTCTACGCATTTTACATACTGAATTTCATGGTGTCAAGTGAAATGAGAAGTCACGCTGTATATATAAATACATATCAAAAATCATACGTCATGTGTTATATGAAACAAATGACGCACACAACTGTTTTTCACATACTATTTTTTTTTTCAAGTTTAATTAAGTACTTGTTCAGCATACTTGGAAGAAAGTATTTAAAATTTTTCTTTCACATTATATCCTTATAAATATTTTAAACAAAATTTCTTATATGAATTTAAATATTTTATTATTTATTATTATTTTACCAATAACTATTTTAAAATATCTCAAATTATCTAATGACATATACATAAAACTATTAAATCAGAAAAAGGACTATCAAGTCTTTATCTTACATAAAAAAATCTTTTAAGTAAAAGTGGTAATGCATGGCAATAACTATAGCACGTATTTATTCCGAAAAGTGTATAGTAGGTATATAAGATGACAACGCGGAAAAATTGACACACCTGCCATTATACTCGTCATTCCACAACAGTTTTTTTTTCTTTTCTTATCCTATACAACCAACCCCATCTTAATTCGTTACATATATCGACATTCAACCAAAATAAAAGGAACGAACGAGGAAAAAGAAGAGAGAATTTATCAGGCGCCGGACAAAAAAGTATATAAAAGACCACCGATTTCGTTCCCTTTTTTCGTAAACAACCAAGCTATGTAATCCAGAAGATTCTTTAAAAAAGAAATTTAGTTTGGGTCCTCCTGAGGAATTTTGTTTGTCTTCTTGCTTTTTTTCCTGTTTTTGACCAATTGAAATTGCTACGTAATCTTACTATACTCTCTTTCCGAACTGTTTTGTCCGTATCTCTCTCTAAATATGTTGTATCCTATATGCAACCGAAAACACACATTATTGAAATCATTCGACTATAAGATAACTTTTAGTATATACACATCATACATACATATACACTAATTTGCAGCTGTATTTCGACGAAATAATCAATTACATTCAGTACGACGAATTTTTAAACGTTTGCTTATAAAATACAGATACAAGTACACACCGACAAAGTGAAATTATATCTTAAAAGTGTTCGATGTTCGTGTTAATGAGCATAATGCGTTGATGTATATATACACATACGGATGTATATCTAATCAAGTATAGAAATTCAAACGCTCGAAGCAAATTTTTAAGATAATGTAATAACCTGCTCATTAAGACACAACTACCCCAAAAAACACAAAAATTACCGATCTCCCTCTCTCTCTCTCTCTCTCTCTCTCTCTCTCTCTCTCTCTCTCTCTCTCTCTCTTTGATATACATCGTATTTTTTTTCTTTTTCAATCGACTCGATGTATATCGCATCCTATAACTAAACCAACATAAAATTAAAAAAAAAAAAAAAAAAAAAAAAAAGAATGATTTTAGTAGGGGCAAATTAGAGCATCAAAATAAAAAAAAAATAAAAAAAGAGTATAAAGAACGACCGAAAATAACGTAATCGTCAAGTTGCAATTTCAATACCAAGAAAACACACGAAAAGTATAAGGTAAACGCGAAAAAAATAAAAAAAAGAGGTAAGCGCAGGTGCGATCTACTGTATATAATATATCTATATATAACACATACACCGGCACGCGACATAACAAATCAAAAAAGTAAACGAGTATATAGTTTCAGACGATCGGCTTTTACTTTCTTTAGACATAATCCCTTTATTTTTCTTTTTTCTTTTTAAACTCGTGTACGCCTCTTTTCTCGCAATTACCACGACAACTATACTACGACATTATACTTACGTATATAGGTACCGATCATATATACTCAGCAAGCTTTGTAATTTTCTTCAAGTTGCAGTGTACTTATATATTATTTTTCTACAATACTTATACGTTTAACGAGGTATCGTCAAGTCATGGGGTTTTTAATTTTTTTTTTCTTTTTTACCTTTACCGCCTACACTAACACGCTTATACACACATATTTATATACCCAGAGACACAGAAGCAGATGGAAGGAGTAAAAAAAAAATGGGGTGAAGTAATGAGGATGAGAGGCTGCTGACTTGCGACAAGTATACTACTTACTTATTTTCGCTTATTCAACAGTACCTATATCCGAAATAACTTTTTAAGGTGATTGAGGATACGCTTATTTTTCGTCAGAGGATATTACACGCGTGATAATAATTTAACGTAATCAATAACGTGTTATCTATTCTGTTGCTATGAATGTTTGTTTATTAGGAATAAAATTTAAAGAATACAATTAGCGGGTTGATGTATGTGAGTATAAAAACACGTATAATATTTATTTCTTTTAATTTGAGGGTATCATTTAAAATTATAGGTGAAAGAGTATGTGAAAAATTAAAATTTCAAGTTTTTTATGATCTTTGTAACATAGATATAGTTAAAATGTAAGAACTTCAGGGACTTAATAAAGTGTTACCTATCACATTAATTTGCTATCACATTTTTCCATTTCATTTATTTGTCTTAAAAAATTTTTAATCAAAAGCATAGTTTAAAAATAATATTAATTACTTTTCTTTTCAACCATACACCAGTTGATTATAAATGTTTTTGCTCATATAAATTTAAGTGCACATACAAATTTATTCATATATAAAAAAAAAAAAAAATAAATAAATTTCAAATGTACAACTTCAAGTCCTATATATAGCTAATATAAATTTCTTAGCCTATCCTTGTCATAGTTCCAGCATTATATAGACCATTAAAAAAACCAACTCTCTCTTTCGCACCATCCAGCATACCAATTACCATATAGACTTATAGCCTCAAAAAAAAAAAAGAAAAAGAAAAAAATAATAATTGTAAATGAGAGAACCCTTTATAACGAGAAAAACCATGCATTTTACTTAATGGGTAAAAGAAGCATTCGACGCGGAATAATCATTCGTCATTGATGACAATACAAGCTTTTTTCTTTCTTTCTTTTTTACAGTACCCAAAAAAAATGTATTTGCATTTTCTCTATCTGTCTTGGGTTGGAAGGAAAAGGATCGTTGGAATAGAAAAGAAGAGGAAAAAAAAAATATAGAAGTAAGAGAAGAAGAAGTGGCAAGAGAAATTCGTCACGAACGTCGTTGTGGCCTAGCCAGCATCATAAGCTATACATAGTCACATTTTACATAGAGAAAGGCGGTTACTCGTACAGGCATCGTGTCGTAGACTAGACTCAGAGAGCCCTATATATAGACACATCGCAACAACCATCGCCCTATAGACATCAGTAAGTACATACATACAAATACTTACATACAGTTATATACATACACACACATCCTAAATCTTACATACATACATGTATATGTATACTTATACAAGTCCCTTACGATATATATAAATCAGTAGATTCTGCTCCTCTACTTTGCTACTGCTGCAATAATAACACCAGCAGCATCTCTACCGCAAACCTCTTTCTCTCTTTCTATCTATCTCTTCTTCCTCTTACCCTCCTTATTTTTTCACCCCCTCCCGCGCCCGATGTACACACACACACACACGCACACACGCGCACACACACACACACACACACACACACACACACACACACGCACACGCACGCACACGCACACACACATACATAAGTCAAGTACGCGTCCCATAAACGTTATAATATATTATAACGCCTTATATTAATTCAAACGTTGTACTGGTATTTATATGTAGATGATTAGAGACCCAGAGAGAGGAAAAGAGAAAGAGAGAGAGAAATATACGTACACTAACCACCTCGTATACCTTAGACTTTGCAGGTAGCACATATATATATGCACATCTTCCTGACCTCTTCCTCTATAAAACCCCCCCCCCCTTCCCCCCTCATCCTTGTTCCTCTTCCTTTTCTCGCGAGCTCCTGTTTTTGTCACGGTAGGCAGGGATGAATGGCCGAGAGGGTGCGTCAACCCCTTTTTCCTTTTTTTGCTTTCTTTCTCTCTCACTTATCAGACATGCTCGAGGAAATTATGCCAATGAACTTTGGATGATACCCGCGCCCTGGGGGGGGGGGGGGGGGACGTAGCACCCAACTAACACACATACACACACATACATACATGCACTTGTATAAAGTTTGATGTATGTTCGTATATATATGTTTTATACTTGGTGAACTGGAAGGTGAAAACGATATATGTATGAGTGTTTTATATAAGTATACGAATGGTGAGATGACTGGAGGTATAAATACGTATGTGTATAAAGATGGTGAAAATAATAGCCGGTGTTTTCAAACGTATGAGCTCGTAAAGAAAATTACGACTTTCAGAGAATAAGAGAAATATATAAAGTATATATTTGGCAACAATGGCAAACCTTAATTTTTATATGTGTTGTATTTTTATTTTTGTTGGTACCGCTTTGGGTTATATAATTATTATTACCGTAACGTATATATTATAAGGAAATTTATATATGAGAGGTTAGTGGAGATGGAATTGTAAAATTTTATAAATGAATGATTCAAAGGAAATGGAGATAATAAAATTAATAGGAGTGATAAGGAAAATGATTATTATTATTTCGATGAAATTGAAAAATTTCAATATTGCAGTTTCGAGAATTTGAAAATGTAAATTGTTATCGAATACCATTCTATATTATCTATAATAAATGAAATTTGGTAATAGCTCAAATTCTAATATATGACAAAAGATTTTAGACTTACCTATATGTGTACATAAATACTTTTCGTAAACTATAAATTGATAAAATAATAACTTATTACGCTAGAATAAATCTGAAAGCGTTTTCTTTTTTATCGTTGCTCATTAAGAAAGATTTATAAATGTAACGTAGGTATAGTATGAAATTAAAATTCTTTTCAATTAGCAAGTAAATGTGATTTTAAACTCTTGAAATTTTGATGTAAAATTTATATGATAATGATAATTTTTAATAAGATATAGATGTGATATTTTATAAAAAAAAAATTTATGTAATTTAATTTAGATTATTTTCATTTGAAAATTAAAAAAAATTATAATAATTGAATATTTTTATAAATTTTAAAATTATAAAAATTGATCTTAAAAGGGGACATTACTAAGAGCAACAAGATTTTACAACTTTTACATATTAAAATGTTATATAGCTCACATTGTAATAAAAAATATTTTTTTTACATTTAAGTTTGCTAAGCGTTTGATGCATGATTGTAAGCTTCAAATACATTCTCTTTTTTTTTCATTTACACATGCAAGCATTTTTAAGGAATTTGCATTGATTAGGATGATTAGGAAAATTTATAGGTTTAAGCATTTTTAATTTTTATTTCAACAATTCAGTCTAGTATATATTTTTTTTTGTCATACAAATATATGTATAATCTGACGTATTAATATTTATTGATTCGTATATAAAATTTATTTTTTCTTAAGGTAAATAGAAAAAAAAATAGTAAATATGTAATTAAGAAAAATATAATGATGTAGTAATTTACATTAATATATAATTTTTCGGCTTAATAATTTAATAAAACTATTAAATTTTGTACTTATACAGTAATCTTACGTAATCATTGTCGCAGTTTTAATTTTTATTTTACATTTACATAAATATTTCTAATAAATATTTCATAATATAACAAAAAAAAAAATTAGTTTAACTTACGAATTATTAACGTAATTTTTAAATACCTATAAATGACTGATACAGATAGTTAAGAAAAAAAGACAAAAATCTAAAATTTATTTAATCTAACTGAAAAACCATGAAAATATCAATCGCATATTATATGATAGCACCATAACAATTCAAATTCCTTATACTCGTTAATTTTTCTATCTCAAAGGTACTCACTCGTACATTATAGTCACGAATTATCAGTTCCTCCTTCTCCTTTTATCCCCCTCCCCTCTCTTGCCAAAAAAACCAAACTCGTTAAAATAGCCTATACCTATATACAACCGAACAAAATTTTTTGCTAAGCAAAAATCGAGGAAGAAAAAGGAGAGAAAGATAGAATATAGAATCGCTTGCGCGGGAGCGATTCGTATATAGTATAGCGGCATCGGCGGCGTGACCTTGTCCGCTGGCCCGCCGGCGCCATATTGGTCGGTCGGGCGCGTGGGACCGGTAGAATGTATTTTTTTTCTCTTTCTCTCTCTTACATACACACATATAACACGTGCAAAAGCTGCTTTTAGCATCGGTCTATCGCCTATATATATACGAACAAATTCCCTCTTTTTTTCGCGTCGTTCAATTTACTCACTGTTATACAAAGTTTCTTTCACGAAGAATATGCATTAGTTTTCAATTTATCTTGTTTTTTTAAATTTTTTTTTTTTTTTTTATTTCTATGATCCAACGATTTTGTAATTCCAAAAAAGTGGGTTGTGGAAAAACGCGCAAAAGTCAAATAAATTTTAGGCAATAATTTATCATTATTAATGTTATACGTGCGAGGTATGAAATCTTTTACACTACTCATATAAGAAAGTGTATATGAGTAAGTGACTTATGGACTTGAAAAATTAATGAGCCAATTTGGTTAGATAGTAGCGCTTCCACGAATATTTTAAAGTATTATACGAGTATAGGTATATGTGTAATAAAATGATACCGACAATTTATGTATAACCTACTGGCATTTTTACTTGCTCTCGAACATCAACGGTTGATTTAATTAATCTTATTACCATTCGCGTTTAATATTAATTATCAAAATTTGATCGGTCAAATTCATACTTATTCTTTTTTTTTCTTTTCTTTTAATAAATAAAATAAATCTATTTTATAAAAAGAATAATTGAGAATGTTAAAATTAAAAAAACAAATAAATAAAAATGTCAGTCAAAAAAGCATTTACAGTAAGTGTAATATTGCCGAGAAAAAATAGTTTGTACTATATACCGAGTATTATATATACATCAGCAAGAGTCGGATTAGATTTCGCGAGTTTAGTCAGCAAGAGCGATATTATAGAGAACTCACTCACACACTCTCTCACACACACACACACACACAGGTTTATATTTTTATATGTATATATATACAGCACATAGTTTACTGGATACCGCACAGAGACATAGACGATAGACCCTCCAGACACTTATAAACGCGCTCCTTATACCCTAGACACACACACACACACACACACACACACACACACACACACACACACACACACACACACACACTCGTCGCGCCCGCACGAGCAAAATTTGTGAATGGAAATGTACGTTGGGTTATACAGCCGCCGCCACCACCCGACTCTTTTTCTATCTTTCTCTCTCTCCTTCTTTATCGTTCTCTTTTTCTCTCTTTTTTTCTCTCTCCTTCCTTCCAAAGCGCTTTCGGGCGCGTCGCGAATTTCTTAGAGCTCTTTTTCGGCGGAAACAATTTCGAGGCCACGTAGCAGTGGTTCTCAATATATTCGACGCGTCTTTTTCTATATGTACCTATACATACATACATGCATACATATAGCAATATTATAGCTTCCCTCTTGTGCAAAACGAGGAGACTAAATTTTTTTTTTTTTTTTAGTGGGTTACTTCTTACTTTTTTTTTGGCGACTATATGTGCGCGATATAGAAAAGGATTATATGTATGTATACGTGTGTGGGCGAATATAATGTGTCTCCAACTATACTTCGCTTTGTATATATTTTTTTTATATGTGACGCGAACTGGGTCATTCAGGTTATGGGTTATTGGGTTATTGGTACTGAATTTGAGATGAAAAATATTGTATTTATGTTACGTTTTCTTTTTTTTTTTACATTATTATTGATGATGATGCATACTATACTTTCGCGTAAAATTTTATTGATTCGAATAATTTTTTAGTGATAGAGGAGTTTAATGACCGATTACGATACGAATATATTAAGATACCTGATTCTTTTTTTTTTGGTTTTTATTTGCGAGTGTTATAAAATAAATTTTGCGCTATTACAATTTCAAATTAAAAATTTTTTTTTTCAACACAGTCGCAATTTTTTTTTTATCTAGAAACAACTTTATCATTTTCGTACGACTCTTTTTTTTTCAAAATTTAGCACACGACTGGAATTTTATCAGTTTTATTATCATGTATTAAAAAAGTGTATATATATTATCTTGCGACGTAATTTTATATTAAATAATTAGATAATAAAAGAATATGAAAATCGTATCTATCTGTAATTGCTTTTAATACATTTAACTTTTTTTCTTTCTTCAACTCTATATTACCGAAATAAAGTATATGTATTAAGAAGTTAAAAAAAAGAAATCTTTCGTCTTATTAAAAACTGAATATGAACTTAGCTGTACGTAAAAGATAAGCTTGATTATAACATCTTCGTAATACATTGACCTTTACGTATATATCAAATTTTGCTCTAAACTTATATTATATGCTCACTTTCAGCAATATATAAATACATCAATTTAAATTAAATCAGTGACTTTTATATTAATTCTTATATTTACTATTCAAGCTCGCATAGCAATTCTACAAGCATAATTATTTTTTCATAAATCTTCGCTGGATAACCTGTAAATAGAAAAAAAAAAAAAAAAAAAACAAGGAAGCAATAGGAATAAAAAAGCATAAAATCATATAATTCAAATAATAAGCAGGGGATAGCAGGAAAAGCGGATTATATAAAATAAAATTTTTTTTTTACTCTCTGAAAATAATAAATTAAAAATAATAAAAGCAAAAAACATAAATAAAAGCGTTCAACAAAAAAAAAATTACAGCAAAAGCAAAAAACAAAACAAAATAAATAATTATATAAGCAGTAAGCAAAAATAAGCATCGTTGCAAGCTCCTATAGGTATTATGTTGCGTTGCTGGTTTATCATAATCCACGTCGATTGAATTCCTCTCCTTCCTTCAGCACCAGCATCATCATCTTTTGGTACACGTGCTTTATTAAGCACACACATTTTTGAATATATCATTTCCTCATTAGCAGGTGAATGATGTTTTTTTTTCATGACTGTATACATATTTCCAATGTAACCCAACGTCGTTTCTTTATCAAATATATCTCTACATTTCTAACCTTTTGCATGAAAAAAAAAAGAAGCAAGCGAGCAAAAAGCAGCAAGCTCAGCAAAATTATATTAGCAATAGCAGCAATATATGTAAAGTAATAATAAAAAAAGCTCAAAAAGCTCTCTCATTTATAAAAAAAAAAAGGGAAATCTTACCATTAAGTTTATCGATGGCACGATCGGCAGTCGATTGATCCCAGCAATCAACAAAAGCATATCCACCTCTTTTAACCAATATCGTAGTACATGCCAATCCGTGTTCTTGAAAAAGCTGCCTAAGCGCAGCTTCATTACACTCGGCCGGCAAATTGCCGACATAAAGCTTCGACATGGCTGCTTGTTGTTGTGGTTGTTGTTGCTGATTATTTATTTTATTATCTTCGTCGTTAATTTTTGTCGTTTTTACTGTTGTCGTTGGAGCAGCTTGCTGTTGTTGTTGTTGTTGTTGGCAGCTTGCCTTTGCCTGTTGATTGTTAGGCTCAGGCTGCTGCTGCTGCTGCTTCCTTCTGCTCGTTGCGATTTGATCCGCCACGATGATGGCTTATGATGGCCCCGGCTGCGCCCAAAAAGGCCGCCTTGGGGCACTTGGGGTTTATGTCGCCGTTTCGGCCGACACTACAACTACTACTACTCTCTTACTCTCCTCCTCCTTCTTCTTCTTATTCTTCTTCTTCGCCACCTACACACAACCTCTTCTTCTGATGCTTTTCCTTTATGATTATTTAGAGTCACGGGCGCCCGGGCGCTTTTTTTTGGTTATTTGTACATACGCGCACAATCGGACACAGACTATACTATTACCACGACCGGCAAATTATTATAACAAGACTTTCTTATCTTATTTCTTTCTTTTAATTTAAAGGATATAAATGTCGTGTGTTCGTATAAATGTATATTTTATGTTATACAGATTAAAATCGGTATACGCTCGGTCAAGTCGATCGATCGATCGCGCGATATGTTCACACACTTTTATTATATACGAAAAGTAACGTTACATTTAAACATATGTATTATGTACATACATATACATTAAAAAAATAATAAATTTTTCGCGTTTACTCAAAAAGAAAACACAAACTATATATATATACTCGCGCACAAGTCTTTCTTGCCTATAACCTATTTTTTTTTTTTTTTTTTTCAGCTACCACGTAGATTTTTCTTAAATAAACGTTGACAATGCTTTTTTTTTCTTCTTGCGGACGTCTCTCACACGGCGTTTCTTGACTCGTTGCCGTTTTGTTTGTCACCGCTATGATGATGATGATGATGATGATTGCGGGTGCGCTTGTCCTTTTTTTTTTTTTTTAAACTGCAGCAGCAAATATTTCGTCGTCAGCTTCGTTGCACTTGATCGTCCTCTCTTTTTTTTCCCTCGTTTGGTGGGTGGGGGTGGATGATATCAATTACCGATTTTCATTCACTCGTTATCATCATCTTCTTTTTCTCTTTACTCCACTATTTTTTTTTCTTTCACCATTCATCTATTTTTTTTTCTATAACCCAATAACTGCGAGTATATATTCTGCAGCAGTAATCCATAAATATAAATATAAATATGTATATATTCTGTCACAAACAACTAAGACTCCGAAAACTGAAAGTGAAAGTGAGTGGGTGGATATATGCCTATGATCGTTAACGTCGTTGCCGTCGATGCACTGCCAATCTTTTCGCTTAAGGTTGATATTTAAGATGACGATTGCTTGTCTCGGTAAAGGGCTGTTACTGCTGTTACTGCTGTTTGTTGCATTCGGTTTCTCGCGCTGCGTCCAACTGTTTCGTCTCGTCGGCTGGCCGCGAGAGACAGTCCGCAGCACACACACACCGTTTTTGCCTGCTTGGCTTGGCCTGGCTTGGTCTGCTTGCTTTGCCAGAATATAAAAGAGAGAAAGAGAGAGAGAGAGAGAGAGAGAAGTTTCTCTCCTCCTCGTCTACTATATACTACTACACTCCTCTTCTTCTTCCTCCTCCTCCTCCTCCTCTTTCTCTTCCTCCCCTTACAGCCCTCGTTCCGTGCTCTCCTGCTTTTTTTTCTTCTTCTTTTCTTTTTTACTCTCTCTTTCTTTTTCTATCTCTCCTATCCCTCTTTCTCTGTTTCTTCCTCTCCGTCTTGTGTATATTCGCTAGCGCAAAATAGTATCTGCTTATACGTATGTGTGCGTATATATAGATGCGGAAGGCGATATAGGTATACCTTTTTACAATGACGGTCGGTCGTAGTAGTCGCCGTCTCCTCGTGCAGTTGCTGCTTTTGCACAGCAGCAGCAGCAGGAGCTTCGCGATGCAAACTTGTTTCCTCCTCACTTCGTTCTCCCTCTTTCTAAATCCATCCCTCTCTCTTTCTTTCTTTCTCTCTCTACCTAACCTTCCGCACTATATGTTACATATATATACATATAGGATTCGCTCCATCGTCCATGTGTGTGTGCTATATTTGCACGCTTTCGCTTTTTTTCGCGCAGACCAAGGTAGTGGTGGTAGCGGCGGTGGTAACGGCGGCTAAAATCGCGCAGCGGTCTGTTACTGCTGCTGCTGCTGCATACATACATACATACTAATATAAAAGCGCTCTTGAGCCATACTATGCGATAAGGAGGTAGGTATATAGGTAGGTTGGTTGGTAGGAGGGTAGAAGGGAGGATGAGGGGAAGCCTAGCTGCTGCTATATAATATTACTACACACACACACACACACACACACACACACACACAAATAATGCATGGATATATTTGAAACTCCGAGGATTGGCGGGGACTGGTCTCATACTCTGTCACGTGGTATTACCCCACCGATATACATATATGCAAGCCAAAATCCGAGGCCCCGAGTATACTGCTTATACTGCGGACCCATTGGCTGTCTGTACGCCCGCAGTAAGGTACCCGACGTCGCTTTTCGCACGCCCGCTTGCCTACTTGCCAGCGCTGACGCACACACACACACACACGCACACATACCGCGCTGATCATTTTTGCACACACGCGAAAAAAAACGGTCCCCGCCGCACTATACACCACGACCGCCGACGCCGCCGTCGTCTACGTTGCCGCCACCACCACCACCACCACCGCTCCTGCTACCGCGTCATCGTACGCGAATATACTTTTATATACACTTACACAAATAGAAAGAGAGAGAGAAAGATTGCCGTGTGCAAAATCTACCGGCTGCGCGAATAACGTAGTGTATACATGTATACACATACTACTAACATGTATATATATAAGCGAACTAGCGCGCTTCTTTTTGCCGACGACGACGATTTTTTGAGGGAACTGTTCTACTGCTATAATGCTGGTGCAGCTGCCATCAATGTAACATATAGGTACATACATATACAGGGACCCGCTGCCCTAGAGTACTTTTGTGTGTGTGCGTGTGTATGTGTGTGTGTAGACGATAGGCAAAATTTTTGTTGGCTACAACAGCTTGATGGACTTTTTTTTTAAAGCCGCACGTAATCGGTATGTACCTCCTATCCAAGAAGGTTTTTACTCACGAAATCGGTTTCAAAATTTCTTAGCTATTTTAATCGATTTCAGCGATATTGGACAAAAAAAAATTTGAGAAAAATTTAGCAATAAATTGATAAAATATTTCAAACGACTTTCACCATTTTCACAACATTTTTACCGATTTTACAACGGTTTTACCGATTTTACATCGATCTTACAGATTTTTACATCTACCTATATATTACCGGTTTCACTCTATTTTAAATCGCGTGAAAACGTTAAAAATTTCTCAGAATTATCAAAAAATCTTTCAGGAGAACGATTTCACATCGATTTCAATTGATTTTTTTAGAAAAAAATCGATTTTACGAGTGAAAAATCCCTCGCCCCTACACCCCTTCGTGTATGCGCGCTCTGGGTCAGCTTTAACTTTGTGTAGTCTTGAACAAATAGCACAACTTTCGAACAGCACTTCACACCAAAGGTGGAACCATCAAAACCAATAACTACAGTTAAAAATATTAATATAAAAATGAGACAAATTTGATAAAAAATATAGTGGACAATGACAGTAAAGTTGTAGATGATCGATTTTACATCTGATATCAAATTTTTATATCATCGTTTCGTTTCTACACATTTAAAACGTTTAAAAATGTTTAGAGACTTGCAACTGTATATTGTTTAAATTTTATTAAAATAAAGAGTGCGTTAAATTTAATTTTTTTTTTATTTTTTGTTGACTCAATAATTTGAGAGGAGAAGTAAAACTCGCACGTTGTCATGTTATACACAAGTTATAAATAGATTCGTGTGAAACTTCAACTGCAAGATATTAATCTATATATGAATAGATTTTTATACTCAAAAATTTTTGCAAAAAATTTTAATCCATTTTTTTTCAAAAATCTAAAACTTACTTTTCATCTTAAATAAATATACCGATTTCCATAATCTATATAATACCTTCAGCAAACTATCTTATACAATATATACATAATATAAAAATTAAAATAAAGTAAATTCTAGATTTACACAAATTCACTTCTTTATATTATTACAATCTATATCCTAGAATATGGCGATCAAAATAAAAAGTAAATCAAAAATTAGAATAGATCTAAAAAAGCGATGAATAAAATATATATATAAAAAAAATGAATTTTATGACTCTTTTGTATATACACGTACACTTGTACATACAAAAAAAAAAAAGACAAATGTAAACCGGTGCTATACCAATATGTATATTCAAACTTAGTAAAAGAGTTAAAAAAAGAGAGAGAGAGAAAAAGTTAGAGTATAAACGCGATGATGAGAGTATATAATATGTATCCAACGATAATATTTGGCAAACAGGAACGAACAATAATCGTCAGAGAAGCAGCAGCAGTAGTAGTAGTAACAAGCACTAGGCAGCAACAAGTCCAAAAAAGAGAGAGAAAAGAGAACGAGGGAGGTGAAGGAAGAAAAAGAATAACGAGGGCGCGGAAACGGGAGAAGTATATATAGGTAAGGGATGGATCGAGAGGACAGTGGTGGGGGGGGGGGGGAGGTAAAAGAAACCTGCAACCCTACTATGGCTTCGCTCTAGCAGAGTCGAATATAATAGGAGTTCGTCAACGCACACATATACACACATTTATATACGTGTATAAGTATGTTACACATACTATTTTTATGTATGTATGTATGTATGTATGTATGTATGTATGTATGTATGTATATGTAGGCCGATATATCGCAAATTCGTAAAGACGTATTATACTCGCGGTATGTAGGGCGAGTGGTTTTTGCGAGACTAATATACACATGGTAGTACCTCATCTTGCTTTCCCCTATATATAGGTATACATGTAAAACTGCGATTGAAATGCGACAAGGCCTGTGTGCACGTGCCTCTATATATACCTATACTCTCTGCTGCTGCTGCGCTGTATCCGCATCAGGACTGCTACTTTAAAAGAGAGAAAAAGAGAGATGTATTATTGAGGGGAGAGTTGATCTACGTTTTCGCACGCCTCTGTAGTAAAGTGCAACTTCATATTATATTGGTATGTGCAGTGTATGGTGTATATAATAACTTGTGATGTATGTATATATAGAAATTTAGCGATCTTCATGTTTACGATGTTGTGTGTGTACTTCCTGATTTTTATTTTATGTATAGTAATTTTATGCAAAAAGTATTTTTTGAGAAGAGATTTTGTTTATTTGGTAAAATTTGTATATTTTGTAATATTTTGAATTTAATTTAATTAAATTTACATAAACAAAATTAAATTTTTTATACTTACAAATGTTTTATAAATGTTTTTTTTTTTTTTTTTTTTATAAACTTCATGAAGTTGTACAAAAAAATCCCCTAATTTCATGTTCACAATATACTAAATTGTCATTTTTTTTTCTTATTGTATCAGTTAGTTCTTCGCTTCTAAACGAGCTCAAATTTGCAAATCATATATATGTTAAACTAACAAAACCCTCAATACTCTTAAAACTACAATAAAATAAAAAACCAACCACTTAAAAAAACCTTAAAATAAACATTACAAAAGAACTTGATATCCGTACAAATATACACAAAACTTCATTTAACAAAATTCCTCCCATATATACTTAATACTCAAATCTATTCCAAAATACAAAAAAAAAAACAACCCCATCAAAATCCAATCAGCCTTATAGATCAAACCCATCAAGTGTCTCCTCTTAATCTTCCAAAAAATCCAAACACTCCCATAACTTTCAAAACAACAAAAAAAAAATAAAAAAAAAACCCGCTTCATCTTCAAAACATCTTTTTCTCTCTCTCTCTTCATAAGTATCATCATCATCATATAAATGCATCAAAACCTCATCTCAATCTTCCCTTACATCCTCAAAAATTCTCCGCAAACTTCATTCAAATGCACGTAGAGAGGTACCTATACTTCTACTACTGCTTACGACTGCAGAAAAAAAAAGCGAAGTGCATATCTCGAAAACTCATCGCTGTCAAACGTTATATATGTACCTATACACAAATACCTACCTATATGTATTATACATTATGCGCCCTTGCACGTATGTACATATCAAAATATATATATATATATACGGGAGAGACGTGCAACCTTGATTCGCATGCCCTTCTCTCTCTCTCTATTTCTTTTTCATTTTTTTAATTCCCTAAGCATCAAACAGTGACGAGAACTGAGAGAGAGAGAGAGAGAGAGAGAGAGAGAGAGAGAGAGAGAGAGAGAGAGAGAAAGAGAGAGTAGGGAAACACCGTAGGTAATACGGATAGAGGATTTCAGCTTTGCTCGTTGCAAAATCTCTAGGAGCAAAGAAGAGAGAGACAGAGAGCAAAAGAAAGAGGGGGGCAGGAGGGGGTGAGGGTCATTGTCTTGCCTGCAGGATCGACCGGGTGTTTCTAGCAGCAGTAGCAGCAGCAGCAGCCCGAGGTATGCCCTCTCGTTTCTAAATTCAATCTAGAAGAGGGTGGGGTGAGGGAGAAGTATAGAGCAAGCCAAGGGCGGGGGGTGGGGGGGAGGAGGAGGATGGGGCAAAACTATGCCACCCTAGACTACGCGAAGGGCCGGAAAGGAAAAGAGGGAGTAGGGTATATTATATAGGGGGGAGGGGGGATGGTATATAAGGGCGGGTGGGTATATATATACTAGGACGTACGGAGGGAAAAACCTTGAGAGTTGGCGGCGGCGGCATCATCGTTGTCCTCATCGTCGTCGTCGTCGTCTCTATTTCAGCGTGTACCAGTTTCCGGTTTTTGTTCGCATCTCCCCCAACCCCCTTCCTCCTCTTCACCCTCCACCTTCTATTTTAACTCCCCCTTCGCTCAAGTCCCTTCCATCAAAAATCTCTCTCACTCTGTCTCCTGCGGGGGGTTCCCCGAGAACACCTCTCTCTTTCTCTCTCTTTCTCTTTCTGTTCTTACCTATAGGTGTATATAAGCTATAGGCTTTCTTGATCCTCCTTCTTCTCCTCATCCCTGTAACTCCTTCTTCAATCTACTTGCGCTTTACTACGCGTGTATATATGAGCTCCATGAAAAAAAAAAAAAAAAAAAAAAAATAGAAAAAAAACATTGAAAAGCCTAGACACGTATATGTGTATATACGTACATTTATATGTGTGTAAGGTATTATACACGTGAAGTGTCGCTCACATTTATGTATATATGTAGGTCCCGTTGCGGAGACGAGCAGCTATACCTATACTATACACTAGGTTGGCTATTGCTGCACGTGCCGGGATCACAGCCAGCTCTCTCTTTTTTTTCTTTTTACTCTTCTCTCAGCTTCTGTTGTTGCAGTGACGAGAGAATGAATGTATATATATATATATAACTATATATACGAGATGTACGAGCCCACTTGATGCATGCAAATTTACTGGCTCAGATCATTCATGAGATTATGATTTTCAAATTATTTCGCCTTTTTTTTTATTATAGAAAAAGTCGCTAGCCGTGTAACCTTCTCTCTTTCTTTCTTTCTTTCTTTCTCTCTTTCTCTTTTTCTATCTGCATAAAAGTCTGGTTAAGAGAGCTGAAAAGCAATGTATAGAACGAGTGAGTGACGAGACTTTACATTTTGGTAAGCTACTGCTGCTGCTGCTGCTGCTGCTGCTGCTGCTGCTGTGAATTACGAATTGATTATACCTATACCTATACTCGTTTATGAACCATAGGATTATTATTTTTTATTATTTTTTTTTTTTTATATTTATTATTAGTAATATTATTTAAATTATAATAAAAAAAAATCAATTTAAATTATAATAAAAAAATAAAAAATTAAGTTTGACACATATCTACAGTTTTGTATATTTATACTTGATTTTTCTGTCATCTATTTCAAGACAAATTTTATATTCATCAAATAAATTTTTTTGCGTAAAATAAATCATCTTGAATTTATTGCAAACAATTGAAATTGCTTAAAAATGCTGTTTAAAATTTTTTTTGTTAAATTTACGTGATTTAAAATCGGTTTAAATCGTTTAAAATCGGTAAAATTGGTAACATCGATGAAATTGGTAAAATCGGTGTGAAATAGGTAAAATCGATTAATATTAAAACTCGTTGAACTTCTTATATTATGAATTACTATTATTTCTTTTTATTAATTTAATATTGAATTAACGAAAAATTTCAATATCAATCACAACATTTTCAAACAAAAAAAAAAAAAAAAAAAAAAAAAAAAAAAAAAAAAAAAAAAAAAAAAAAAAAAAAAAAAAAAAAAAAAAAAAAAAAAAAAAAAAAAAAAAAAAGTGAAAGGAGTGCATTGGTCAAACAAGCAATTCCAACAGATGATGAAGTCCAAAGGTGGTAGACGATGAAAATAAAAAAAAAAGTAGTTGAGAATGACACGACAAACCGCAAGCTGGTCTCTCAACATACATACATATAATATATATATATATCTATAACTACCGGTATCCCAGTTATATACTTGCTCTTTCTCTCTCTCTCTTTTACACATCACTTCCTGAAACACATACACGAATAATTAGATAATACCATAAGAAATATATTTTAATTAAATTACAAAAGTAGTCCCATCGGGGAACTGGGGAAAGAAGGCAGGCCAAATCATATACATATACTTGATATACTCTATATATATACTCATATATACTCTATATATATACTCATATATACAAACGCACGCAATAAGGGAGAGAGAAAGAAAAAAATTTTGAGAGACTCACCATATACACAGCAGAGTATATTATACGTAAGTGCAAAAAAGAGAGAGAGAGAGAAAGAGAGACAAGCAAAGTATATATAACTCAAGGGACAAAGTGCCTTTGGTAAAAAAGAAAAAAAAAAAGATTGAGGAGGAGGTGGTAGTGGCGAAGAAGAAGAAAAAAAATAATAAGGAAAGGAGAGAAGGGGGAGAGTATAAGAGAGAAGACAGGAGAAAACGATGTCATTTACACTTGTTCTTTCGTGCCCATACATATAGGCCTTCATACTTACCACTACTCCGTGCATGCGTAGCACCTATATATACATATATACATGTTGTCCACAACTGGCTAACCAGTTTCACAATTTATACACGGCAATTTGCGCAGGCTTTGTATATTATAAGTATAAGCCAAAAAAAGACCAGAGAGAATAAGAAGAAAAAAAAGTAAGAACAGAGAGCAAGTATATATATGTACTGAATATAGAGCCCTTGAGATAAAGAAAGAGAGAAAGAGAGAGAGAGAGAGAGAGTCTGATGCGTGTGAGAAAATCGACTCCCGACGGGCACAGGCGCCACTCTTTCTCTTTTCTTCTCTCTCTCTTACTCTCTCTCACTTACTTTTTTACTTGGAATAAGTATACATATGATATTCATATGGATACATATACTATATAGAATTGTAAACTCTGAACGTATACATATTTTTATATATCATATCAATATGTGTGTGTGTGTGTGTGTGTGTGTGTGTGTGTGTGTGTGTGCACTTTACCAACTATCTAATTCTTTTTTTCTTTTTTATTTTTTACTGCTGATTTGGTATTTGTCCGAGATAAATATTATATAGGGTACTTTGTCATATCAGGCTTACTATATAGTTATGTAAAGGTATACGTGTTATGTAATCGTGATCGGATGATAACGCGGAAGCGAAAATCGCTTTATCACACGCTTTAGCTATATATACTATTTACAAAGACGATTGTGTGTGTGTGTGTGTGTGTGTGTGTGTGTGTGTGTGTGTGTGTGTGTGTGTGTAATATCGTTTTGATTATTGTTATAGTTATTATTATTATTATCTTTTTTCTTTTTTAGACTGTCGATCATTTAAATTGCTAGACTTAAATATATAAATTTATGATAAATGTATCCTACACTTTATGGATTTAACTTCTGTTTCGAATTGCTGCTATGGGTTATACATATATATTTTAAAAAAGTGACTTTGTAATATAAAGGGAGAGAATCAGCCTTGCAGAATAATTCAATGGTTGATGCCGTGGCTAAAGGCCAATTCTATCGTTTGATCGTTCGATATTTCTTATGTATAGGTATATATGTAGCAGTGCATTCAAGCGTTTTCTAATATATTTCCCTTGTATAGAAATAGCTATATATGATGGATTTTTTTTTTTTTTGGTTTTGTAACGTCTTCGGTTCGTATATACAATCTCAAGGACATGCTTCAATTCTATAACGGTTTTATTTTTTAAAAAAATTTTATTTTAGAAATATCTGATTTGATTTTGAGATTTTTCATTTTGTAGTACCTACCTATTATCATAATTTTTTTTCGACATCTTATGAATTTTTTGTTGTTGTAAAGTTATGTTAATAAATTTAAAATTATTTCATTTGCTAAGTCATAAAAGTTAGTTTCTAATTGTTTCGCACGATATTTTTTGCATAAACTTTTTAACGATGCAACAATCCCAAAGAGACATAAAATATAAAAGTTATTTTTTAACAACCCAATCTTTATACTCAAACTTTTTTCATAGTTGCATTTCTCGCATTGTCAAACAGTAAGAAAAAAAAAAAAAAGTTACTTCTTCAACTCTTTCATTTGCTAAATGCAAATCTATCACAAAAAAAAGAAAAAAAAATCCAAACATCTAAGGCACCCTTGTGCACTAAAAATCATAAAATGCATTTCCTCAAACAAAAAAAAAAAAAAAAAAAAAACCCTCTGCAATCCCAAGAGTGTCGCAACCCATACCAATATCCACACAGACCCACATCCAACATAAAGCTCAAACCACTGTACTTTATTCCGACCTTGAAAAGAAGAACAAAAAAAAAATCAATAAATCATCAAGGATCATATACACACATACACACATACACATATATTCGAATTCGCATCGGTCGGTAAGCCATATAGCTTAGACGAATTCTTACTTGCCTTCGTGCAGCTGCTACCGCACTGCACTTTCATCTATACATACACACATATAGGTAAGTCTCTCCTCTACAAAACACAACAACATCGTTCTGCATCTGTCGTTTTCTCTACGATATATAATATCTCTTCTGCAATATCTCTCTCTCTCTCTCTCTCTCCCTCTATAACATCTTTTTATTTTTTTTTCTCTTCGCCATATCCTCCTTACACCCATCCTATAATTTTTTGTCGTTAAACTCAACGCCTTTACTAGGAAGAAATATATTTGCATCCAAACCGTATTTCGTGCCTATGCATCTTTACTCCTTGTAACATATGTACATATACATAATATGTGATGCTTCGAAGAGACTTTATCTCACCTATATATACTTGTCTGATATTTTAATTTGTCCTTTCGTTTTATATATTATATGTCGTGGTAACGCATTAATTCGTTGTATTTCGAAGAATTGATATTAGCATGGAGTAGAGGAGCTTCGTTACGCGAATAAATACGTTTATTGTGATGGAAAATAAAGATAATACAATACATACGTGTATTGGTACATGTGAGTGGTACAAATTTACATATATCGTTACAAAATTAAATAATAGCTGATTGAAAATTTTAATCCAATTATTTTATCGTATGGTATAATAAACTATATCTCATTATCATCCCTATATTTCATAAACAATTGCAATATTCATACCTACAATTACACATATTTTACGTTCTCCACCTGTACAAAAAAAAAAAATTGCTAATACACGTTTTAGAATCTGAAGAAACATGTAACACATCGTTTCACAAACTAAACGCGTACAAACTACTCTGTAGTACATAACATCAATTAATCTCTCTTATATTTATAAGAGAATAGGTATATATCCATCTTACAATTTATAGCATAAGCCACGCGCCACCAGACACTATACAAGTAGAACAACTATCGCGCCCTTTTTAAAATTTATGAGAAACAACGTTAAAAAACTATAAGCCATACATGGCTAACCTAAGTACTAAAACGAAGAATCAAGAAAAAGAAAAAAATAAAAGAGAGAAACAATTACGTTAGAAAGTATAGGATGAATCGAGCGATTGCAAAGATAAGCATATTTTTTTTCTTTTTTTTTTTTTACGCGGGTGTGCATCGCGTCAAGATCTCATTTCTCTTTCTCTATACCCTACTTATTGCAAGCACACGTGCTAATTTTTTTTTATTTTTTCTCTCTCTCTCTTTCTTTGCCCTCGTTTATAACTTAGACACACTATATACACTATATACGCAAGAAAAAACTATAAGCCATAAATTCCACTGATATAAAGTTTCTTCAGGACCCTGTTTTCTCTCTCTCTCTCTCTCTCTCTCTCTCTTTCTCTAATATTAGGCAGAGAAGATCCTTCCTTCCTTCCTTCCTTCCTTCGTGGTCTAAATTTATAGCGCTTACGCATAAGCAAGTACGCGCGTGTATATATACATATGTGTTTTAGAGAGGCAGGAAATTGGTGCGGTGGTGGATATGTCTAGAAAACCAAGCGCACGCGTTTTCGGACTTTGCTGCGTATATATAGCTTTCGCTGACGGCCTAATGAACAGTTGGCGCCCCGTACATGTATAGATGGGTAGTAGTATAGGTATATGCTTGTAGAAAGACTCTCTGAGCTCTAAGGTCCTTATATATATACCTACATATACTTACTTCCCTACAAGCGCAGCTGCTTTTGGTGTATATTCTTTCTCTTTCTCTCTTTTTTTCTAATCCCTCGTCGTTTTTGCTCGGTACATATTATATACGAAAGGCCCTGACGACGAGAGACGAAGGTCCTTTCTATGAGTATAGTGTAGGTATACCTATAGTCCTTGTATATATATATATATATATATATATATATATATATATATATATATATATATATATATACATACGCTTGGTCTCTACCTATATATACAAGAGATAGCCAGACATATCTCA